>JAQFZC010001978.1:0-25625 GCA_034695205.1 Dicyrtoma fusca | reverse complement strand
AGTAGAGAACATACGAGACCAACGTTAAAACTAGGTAGAGGAGAAAACTGAAGTAGAGAACATACGAGATGTGTACCAGATCTTAATCATAATATTCTGTATTGTACGCGTGCCTTGAAAAGAAAATAATTTTCTTTTATGTACATTTCATGGTAACAATGGACAAGTTTATTCTTTTATTTTATTCCTTTCTTTTGTATATTTATTGTTCCGTTTCTCTTTCTTCCCATCCGCAATCCGCATGTGTGTGACAATGACAACCACGGAAAATTTGTTAAAAAGAAAAGGAAAAAAGTTTTTTCTTCTTCTTCCTATGATTTTTATTTCACTGGCTAATACAATGCAATGCCAATGCCAATGGGAATGAGGATATGGGATGGGAATGAGCTTCACAAATTCTCAACAATTCTACGGAAGGAATAAGTTTCACAGATTTTCTTTCTTCAGGATGAAAAAAAAAAGGATTTAAGACCTGATCACATGACAGCGGCAACACGACCATACCATGACGAGCAAGACTCAAGTTTAGCCGAAAGGCTATACTCTATACTACCCACTTATTATATGATAGGATTAAAAAAATTAGATCCTTAAACGAGCCGGAAAGTATTTTATTTTCCGTGCACAATAGAGATATACGTAGATATATCTACTAACTATGCTGCTTTACTTGAGATGGATAATAGATTTTCATTTTCAAATTGCTGCGTAGTACTATTGTATCTACTTTTTTCGCAAATTAAATCCGGAAGGAAAATCGGATGGTATGGACTCGAATGTAATCCGTGCACCAGAGCATATAGGATACAAACAAGTCTATAATATCAACATCATCATCTTGTTTGCTACTTGAATCGCTCTTCAAATTAAAATCGGAGCTATTGTTACTTACAACTTTTGCTTCCAAAAATAAAAACAACATTAAATAATAAAAAAAAAAATGCAAAGGCAGCGAACATTAGTGTTGATTTTATGTTTTTGAATTAGGAGAAGTTTACCCATGCATGAGAAGTGTAAGCGCTTGTGTACAATTCAGTAATAGCAAAACGGATACAATATTATTACAAACTTGTTGACAGTGATTTGTTGTCTACGTCGTACACAGCGTCAGGCCTATCAAATCGTTCTCATATGGAGGAACAAACCAAAATGTAAACAAGAATTGTCTGTCAAATATTTCTTGAAAAGTAGTTTGTATGCCGCGTGGATGGGTAGTTAACTGTAGGTAATGACGATCGAACTGGAAAGTGTGTACTTTATTGCACACTCCATACATACATACTTCATTAATTTTTTAGTTCGAGATAGTATAGGCTATAGCCTACAGTCGTACTACTACATATATGTATACATACCTACTTTCAAACTTGGAGGAGGGTAGTGGGAAATTAATGAAAAGTTTCATGTTTGGATGTCACAGTAGCCCATCCAGTCCGTCCATCCGTCAGTCAGTCAGTCAGGTACACCCATGAAGTAGGTACAATTACAGTAACGACGGTATTAGACGGAATAATATGAGCTTCTGTCACTCCGCTAACAACCAATAACAACAACTACTACTAACAAGCGGGGGGAACAGAGGCGGTGAACGATTAGGAAAAAAACTTTAAAAGAAACTTGATTTTTTGTTTGTGTGATGATAGTAGAGATAGAGCGAGCCCTTCTCTGTCACATGACAACTTGTATGTCACTTTGTCATGTGTTTTGAATGTACTATGCTAATCGTCAGTAAGTGTTCGTAGGTATGTGAAATTCCCTCATAGTTTAGGGCCTCAGACACACTCTACCAAAGTACTACCTACTAATGTAGTCGGGAAACTTGATGGATGAGGACGAGCTTCTAAATTCCAAGCCTTTTATGTCCATTAGGTGATATTGTGCAGTTTGACATAAGTATTATATATGCACCTAGTTAGTGGTTGGTATGTGTATATACATAGTATATAGGTACCTATAATTACAAACAAGCGTTACAGCGAACATCAATTAGACATTCACTCAAGTCAAGAGACAAGGCCAGACAGACGGAGCAGAAGACATTCCACGGCACGGTATTCAAAATTATGTATAAAAAGGCCTAACATCTCAACTCAACTCATTGTTATGTAGAACACAATGAGGCATACTGTCTTCCACATTCTCTGGTCAAATTATTATTGTCTTCATGATTCTTCTCCATTGAGTCAAGTCAGCATTAATGAATGAAGATAGTTTATCTAATGAAGCACCAAATGCTCTGCCTCTGCAATTATTTTCGCTGTAAATGGTCAAATCCTATTAGTTGTTTATATGCGCCTGCTCACCCAAGAAAAAATCTCGGTATGCACTCTGCTTCTCATTTCCAATAAGTCCAAAAGTTTATTTACCCCATTCGAATCCGTGTACATATTCGATCCTATCTCCCTGCACCCTATGTCACTGTCTCAAAGTATAGAAAGAATTAGCACTAAAAGTTTATATTTTCATTTCATTTCATTGGTATAGAGATACGCACGTTTGTAAAGACCAATCGACTAGGAGATAAGGACTCTCACCATTCCATTGCCGTGTAGACCTACACGCGGAATCACTCCACTAATGTACTACATTATTGCACATGACCTACCATGACGATGGACAGCGGTGGGATAAGTAGGTAGATAGGGGACTCTACAGTATGTAGATAGTGTATGTGATTGGGATGAGGAATCTTCTTTATGATTTTGCAAATAATTCCCAGCAGATTCTTTGCGGGACATCAAGGTTTGTGGAGGGAAACTATGACTGCGTGAAAAAAGTGAAGATTGCCCATTGTCGATTTTATGAGGTTGAATCCAGATATAAAATGTTTATTGGAGCCCGGAGCTCGGTGTGCCTTTGGTCCTATATATAGTAATAGTGAGTATAGTGCAAATGGACTCTCTGTTAAATTGACCCGATTGAGGAAATAGGTCGATTAAATGGCTATTACTATGACAAACGCTTAAGGAATGCACATGAGTTGAGGCGAAATTGCGAATGTCGTATGCAGGAGTTAGAACAAAAGTAATTTGATCGCCACACCGAAATCTGCTATTCCGCATTCCGCACTCAAAGCTATGTACATTGCTATATACACTTATAGGTACATATGTAGGCACAACAGACGGAAGCGCTCCATTGGCTTCTGTATAGGCTAAGTTTTGGATTGACAAAGGCCGGAGAAGTGTTGAAGAGATTGTTGATGGTCGCAGAGAAGGGATGTATGAGTGTGTATATGTATGCCCGCCAATTTGTAAGAATGGAAGGGTCATTTACTAGATTACTTGAGGTTGGTCTGCTCTTTTCACTATTTCCGGCCGAGTAGAATGACCCTTCCATGCATAATATAAAGATGGGAGAGCGGAATGGGGAATTTGTCTATGTTATTTCTGTCCGGATGTGTATCACTGAGATTTGGTCAGAAAGCTCTTGACGGCAGGCCGGCAGTCCTTCTCTGGGTGATGTCGCGGAAGAAGAAAGTGAATGGAGCGGAATTGTGAGATGATTGTACGTACGTCGTCTCAAGTCTACGGCTGTGATTCGTTGGGTCGACAACTGAAATTGTCATTGAGTAGGACCTGACACAGAAACAGCCAGCAACTGAGAGACTAACTTATCAGTTCAGGACAGACTAGTACATCCCTTGGACACTTTCTCTTCACTCTTCTGCCTCCTAATAGTTTTACACTTAAACCAAGTGGACCGGAACCCATTACTAATCTTATCCTAACCACAGGGCAGACTATCCAAGATGCTCTCAATGACCTAGCCTAATGCTCCATCCGTTGCTCCGTGACTCAGAGGCATACATACACATGTACGACCGCATGCATTATGTATGGAAGGCCTCGGCTGCCGAGGGAATTACTCTGCTCCTTCATTACGATCCGTTTCAGTCATGGCATATCTACACGCATAGACGCTCCTCTTTATGTTCCTTGTCATTGTCCGTCGGCGTACTCACTATGTCACAATCTCACTACTATCCCATTACATTAGATTGTTTACCACAAACGACTCTCTCAATGCAGGCATTTGACACTTTTCTCCTATACTTACTTTTCCATTCAATCGTTCCTTGGGAGGTAAACACAATCTTGGGCTAGTTATCCACACCTATATCTAAACAGAAACAAACATTTTCAATTTATAGCTACGGCCACTGTACCCAATTTGCATTTTCACATCTTTCCTACTCGCAAGCCATCAAGGTATTTTCTTATCGTTAGAGCCTGGAGAAAGTAGCACGCCATGGGCAATCCCACTTAAATACTGATCCATACAGTTTATTCTTGTTCACTCTTTAAAACTGTGCTAAATATCTTAGTAACCGAGTAACCATGGGGCAATAGAATTGCAATGTTGGTTGAATAACTGTGTAGTGGTGAGACAGAGACAGACGAGACAGCGAGTTTAGACCACAGAAGAAGATTTGAATGGTTTTAGAGATGACCAACGGCAACGGTAAAAGGGAAATGGCTCACAGATTTATATATTAAGATAGGTAGCTCTATAGTGTGTGGATAGAAGAATCCAGCATGTGGTCCCTTCGCTGCGGCTCCATTGTGATGAGAAAAGAAAAGGAACAAATCACAGCGATAAAACAGATGTGTGACTAATTAATTATGCGGCTCCAAGCTCGTGCAGACGGCAAATCTATGACGTTGCATCTTTTCTTATATTCTGACATAATGTGAGCATTCTTTTCGAAATGGGAAAAGTTTTCTTCGACGCATTTACATGGAGGACAAATTACCAATGTTATTACGTGCCTGAGCAATAAAGCTAGAGGATTCTTCTCAGATTAATTATTATTGATAATTTGCTACTGTCTTGGTCTCAGGGCTGTAATGGGAAAAGGAAAAGGAAGATGCGACTCCATAGAGTTGCATTGTCTTCGGTCTCTTTCTCTTTCCCTCTCTCTCTGTATTTCAATATGTATTTAAATGGAAATGCAATAGAATTAAATGCAAGAGGAACAATGTGACATTTCATTCTCTGGCTCTTCTGGAATTCTTTGCCATAAATTCAATTTTGTGACTGAGACAATGTGATGCGCAGTTGGTTCACGTCCTGTCATCGTGCCAATAACAATCAGACGTACGTATCTTTAAGAGGCTTTCATAGATAGTTTAATAGTTTTCTTAAGGGTAGCTACGCACCGTCATGGCAAAGACTAATAAAACTATTCCTTCCTTTCGAAAAAATTCTTGTTTGGCAAACAATATTATGAGGGTCTTAGCCCCTACCCCTCTCTCCCGAGTCATTTCATACCATCACAATTTTATAATTCAACTTTTTTTAAAAGAAAAATATTTTTGGATACTCTCTCTAGCTGTCTTGATCATCGTCCAAAATATGACTTTTAATATCATTTCGAAATAATGTAGCAATTTAAAGCTGATTCATGCATCGTTTTAAAATCTAAAATTAAAATAATAATAGCGTAGAACACAGATTAATGTATTGAAATGTGGCGCCGAACTCCGGTTTTCCGGTCCGACTGGGATTCTCACATAGCAATTTGACCCATGACCTTGCCAATGTTATTAGTAATAATCTAAATAATGCATAATCTCGGCTATGCTGAATCTATAGTACTGGGGTCACAAAACGGGGGTAGCTACGAGTGTTTATTTACAAAAAAGATATTCAAAAGGTATAGATAATTTAGGTTCCCATAAAAAATGAATAAATTGGTCCCAAACATGAAATGAGCATTAGCCCTCCTCTGGCTTTTCTTTTATTGACAATACTATTAAAGTGCAAGAGTCCATAAATTACTGATAAATCCCCAAGGTTCTGTCCTACTCAACCCCAACCCAGTTACTCCAAATGAAACGGATGGCAGAAGTCCATGTACAGAGAGATATCTGATATAAAATAAAATCTCAAACTTTTCAAATTAGGAAACACAAGAACCGGCTTGAGAGTTTTGAGGAGAAAAGTACAAGTAAATGGATGACGTAAATTTTATTGAGGTAAAGCAATGTGTAATTATTTCAATGGGAAAGGGATGGAGATGTCTGAGAGAATTCAATTAGAGAGCACGGACAAAGTTGGGGAGCTGTTTTTTTCATTGGAGGGAAATCTGTCTCCGACTCGAGACGTTAATTAAATGTCATCTCTTTTCATATAGTCAAGTAATCTTGTTGAGACTTCTATCTCACCCTCCGCTCTGTGCTCAGTTCCTCGAATTCGAATTCAATTCACTTGAATGGCTCTGAGGATGAAAGCAATCTACATGCATCCATTGAGAGTATATAACTCGGGTCTAAATGACTAGGGCATATGAGCAAAAGGTTCCCTTTCAATTAAAATCAAGATCCTTACGTGTATCGTACTCACTCGTCCCATAAACATTACCATTAAGATCTAGTTTCCAAATGGATCTTCAAAATCAAATCTAGCAATAAGTAAATTAGGTCTACTACTTGTATAAACATGCATGTAACTACCTAATCTACGATCGCCTCTGCAACAGCTCGCCCCCGTCATTTGTATACCTATTGCAAGTAGTACGTCAACCTGCTTTGCAGAGCACTCGAGCATTTATCTTTGCTCACCACTACGACTCTGCACTGATTGGACAATCGGGATTACAGACAGTAAGTCCATGCTCTGCTCTGCTTAATTGCCCATAGTGTGGCTAACTGTACTCTAAGAAGCTCAGATGACGGCATTTCAAACACATTAAAGTCTTTGTTGGAAATCTTTTGGGTGCATCGGCTTCGGCATGATGTTCTAAGAGACCTGTTTGAGGCAGAAGCAGAACCACGACTCATAATCTGTGCGGGCGACGGTCTCTCCCTGCTTCCCAGATTACTTCCTCTCTTATATTAGTGATGATTTGAGCTTTGTAGTGAAAAAGCTTCCTCCTATCATTTATCTTTATAGTCGTCGTTATCATTATTGTATATATGTGTGCTTTTCCTTTTCTCATATTTAAATAGCTCATCACTCCCCCCCCCTCCATGAGTAAAGTATGATTAGTACTGCCGGTGTATGTAAAGCAAGTATGTATGTAAATAATATGGACTGTGCCACAGGCTCAGAAATCTATCTTCCTCATTTATTGTTATAGTTTGGTTGCTTTCTACAAATCTTCGGAGCCCTGAGTTGAAAAACAAATATGTAGCTAGTACACTGTTTATTTCAAATTTCAACCAACTTTTCCTCTACTTTCAATTAGGACCTGTTATGATGGTCTTAATACTGTCATGATATGACAGGGGGTACAATGGAACACAAATTATAAAGAAAAGGGATCGAATTAGGTATAAACTTATACGTACATATAGGGTTCGTTCTATTCATGGAGCTAAATGGACAGCTAAATGGACTACCATTGCACTCTATGGATTAGATTACGGGCTTGGATAATGTTTGCATGTTGAGGAGGCTTTACTACACAAGGAACACCTTCTCCCAGTTGTTTTCACACGAGTACATTATTGTGTACACTTGAAAGCTGAGGGGAGAGTCAACGCAGTCTGTGTAGATGTAGGCTCATTGTGAGTAAATGGGTAAACATGGTTCTTGAATTTTTATGTTGAGGCAGGGGATGGAAGAAAGCTCATAAAGTTTTTATTAATGCACCAACGGAGTAAATAGGGAAATATGAAAAAAGGAAAAGCAACAAGCTCATAACTTGGATAATCCCATACTGTGTGTGTGTGAGATGTGAACCCAAAACCAATATTGCCCTTTCTGCATCTTTCGTCTACATGTCTTCCCTATGGAGAAGTTCCCTTCAGCTGTAACGGGAAGATATTATTATGTATATTATCACTACGATCCACCAGAGTAGGAACTCATGTCATAGACCTGTCTTTGTCTTTGAAAAAGTGTCTCGTCCCTTTCTACGCTTGTATATATAAAGTGGCATCTCTTGTACGGGTACATATATAGACAGAGATAAGAGCATCTGTACTGCGACACAGCCCACCGCCGTTGCGTTAAACTAATAAAGCTTACGCTTATCCGTTCTTACAGTGTGCATTTCCTTATATGAAAGTAAATATGATGAGAGCCCTGGTTACTTTCCCTAAAATCCCATCCTTCTGTGCTGGCTGTATAAGGGCACTCATAGACACGTCTAGAGAGGCAACGAGTTTTTGAATCCTATTATATTCTACTTCCTTCGTTTGTTTTGGCAAATAATAAAGGCGCCACATGGATGACTTTTGAGACAAATTTGCACTTTCGAACTCTTCAAAAATCCCGATTCCATATTTCCAAGGAAGAGCTTCCATTGTAAGACAGACACAAGAGGAGGATAGACAAAGATAATCTAATGAATATAATATGAGTGCACATGCATTCTCCAGTGCTTTCTTCTCCATGGTCCCATTCGAACTGCGGGGGAAAGGCTCAAGGAATGGGGAAGGAAGTGGCCTGATTGTGAATGAGCTACTCCGGTTTCTCGGGTGAAACTCTTGTATTACATAAAAATTTGCATGAGGCTCCATGAATAAAAATATATAGTACATTACTACTAAAGGAAGTCTGGGCACACAATATGTGCATGAGATTGAAGCCTGGCTAGCACTGCAAAGAAAGCTATGACCTAATAATCTGTCTGTTTGTATTCAGAGAATCACACAGGAGAGAGCAAGGATGCTCCATTTCCCTGACCTACAGAATATAAAATAACTTGAGAAGATCGAGTCAATGCATGCATGCTGCCACTTTTATGATTACAAATCTGCAAACGTGATTGCGTCAAGTTGTTCATTTCAAAATCCATGTTGCTTCGTCGACAAGTTGTGTGTTTCTGTGTCTGGCTGGTCTGGTCTGAATTTGTTTAGGGGACTGGAAAGACAGTTGTGCAGTCCAAGTCATCATGGAGTTCCCGACCAGGGACCTATTTTACATGATGTACACCGTAATGTAACTTATCGTTAGCTGTAGGTCGTCCCTACCTACGTAATCTGCACATAGGTTTGGCCAATTTGTTCTGTCTGGGGTCGTGGAGAGAATGTGAGAGTTGTTGTAACAGCGGCTGTCACTGAATTTCTAAACACTGAGAGAGAATGATTCCATCCGTATGTTACAACTCCTATGTATACTCGGCAGTGGGCACATGCTATGTATGTGCCTTATGGTATGTACGTCCGTGTTAGATAGTGCGGTTGACGTCGTGAACATATGGTGGCGAAAAAAAAATAAGTACCCGAGGCGAAATCCTAGTTTGTATGAAAATACCTTTTTGAGTGGAACAAATGAGAAAAGTTATTTACAACAAGGGAAGCCGCAGCGTGTGTAGGTGCAGACAAAGAGTGGCTGGCGTAAGACGGCGGAAATTTCCTCAGTACTATTTAACAATAGTAGCATTTTTATCAGTTGACTCGATCCGTGTCGGCATTGTGCGTAGGTACATAGAGATATATGTACATACAGACCTCTACAGACCCAGAAAAGACTCAACTGTAGACAACACGAGTGGAAGTAACAACGGGAGGAACTTTAGCGTATAAACGATAAACGATTTTCCTGGAAAACAAGTAGTTAAAGGATAGGTAATCAAGATTTCTCATGATGCGGTCGTTTCAAACTGGAAGTAAAATTCAATTTCAAACTAACACGCACGTGGAACCTGTCCGTATGGCCAAAGGATCGTGTGAGGGAAATTGTTGTAAATGGTTAAGGCAGTTTCATTTCATTTAATTCCCTTCCCCAAACTTTTCCAGCCCTCTGCATATCATTTTAGACAATACAATAAACTCTTCCTACCTCAGCATTTTCCATAAAGTGATTATGTACCTGAGTTGATAAGATTCCAAACAATTTTCTCCTTCCTATACGAAGACAGACACATTCTTTCTCTCTCTCTCTCTCTCTCTCGGAGACTCACAGACGTCGTGGTCCTGTGCTCCTTTAGCCCTTTATTACGTGTGGTGATCATTTCCTCGTCGATGCTCTTCTCTTTCTTCTTATATTCAAGGAAAAATTCTCCAGAGACGTGTCTGAAACTTCCGAGAGCTATGAATTTACGTTCAACTGCATGATTACTCAGCATTATTTCTTCCGCATGCTTCCTCCTCGTGCTGTGTAACTATTTGCTTCTCCGCTCCGTCACTACCTCCTGTTCTATTCTGAAAGCTCGACAGATCTAAGTAGGTTATATAATACATAGAATATCAGTGCATCATTGGAGTCACAAGTCGCAATATCCGTGAAAAATAATTTGCAAAACTTCACACTTTCAAATTGAATGGATTATAGTCAATGTGTTCGATTTGACTTGAGAAACTGGGGGAAAGGCGGGCGTGGAAGTGTAGGACATGTGTAGTACTGTGACAGGGTAGGAGATCAACTTGCTCATTATAGCACAACGAAGAAAAACTAGCAAAATCTTTAACCTGAGGGGTTTCTGCTCCGTATTATAGGTACATGTATAATGAAATTGATTGAATAAAAAATGTAAATTGTGAGCTTGTGTGTGGGTGGAGGGAGTTCGTGAAGCCACCACATACCAGCTGACTGATCATCCTCGTCGTTTTTGTAGGCACATCTCATCCTCAACCTCTTGGAATGGAGGAAGACAGGAATAGGCACCGCTTGTCACTTACTCATGTCAGAGACGTCGAGTCCCTTTCCTATTAGCATTTCTGTGAAATGAGAAATGCATTGAATTTCAGGTGACTTCAAGTTCACTTCTGATGGCTCCCTCGTCCCATATGAGATGCGGTCAGTCATACTCTTTTTGAGTCTTGGGCTCTTGAGTGATGGGGCCTGGTATGCACGTAGGTAGATGATAAAATTACGGGTGGCCTTTTTTGGGAAGTGCAAGTGTCTACCCACTACCATGTAGCTCTCTAATTTGTCTGGAAATCTTTTACGAATTAAATTCTTTCCCAAGACGTAATGGTGACTTCTACCGCATTCCCTGGGACCATTGCATTGTCTAGCTTAAAAAAGCATTCAAGACTTGAGCAATTACAGAAACTTCTATTACTATAGTAGTTTGCATTGCTAGATCATAGAGGCACATTACTGTGCACTGCACATATGGAACAGATGCACATCGTAGAGACTGACATTGAAAATGGAAACAGACGAACATCCTGCCATTCTTAAATAGCGCATAGAAAACATACTTAGGCATCTCTTTGCATGTAATTTCCCTATCCCTCTGTAGTTCTGTACTTGTTCTGTCCTACTTGTTAAATATTTATATCATTTTGTTTAGATTTTAAGACTTTCCATTAAACTACACAGGCTGCCGCCAATGCATTATCTGCGGGAGTGGAATGTGTTTGTAGCTAAACTAAATAAGACTAGAAGGAATAGGCGAAAAAGTCGCTTTGGACTCACAAGTGCGCTTTTAGTTTTAGCTTAGTTTAGTTTGCCGAATGCATTGAAAGTGAAAAGTCAAAGTTTAATGTTTTTTCGAGTTGTATTGATGTACTATTGACACAGTTTATTTGTTAGTGGATCTCTGCATTGAATTTCAGCATAGCATAGCGCACTGAACAAGTCGACTGACTCCTACGTACACTTGACAGACTGGAACGTCTCAATTGGAGTATAATAACATGAGGATGTTAAGTTTGTAAATGGCTTCAATTTTTATTTTTTATGAACGGAGGGTGTCTCATGTTTCCTTCAACATCCCAAAACTCTTTGTTATGTTTACTCTGTAATTGGTGAAAGGGGAGGTAGGAAATTGGGGAATTGTTCGGAGCTTTGAAGTCGTTTTTTAAGAACTACTCTCAAACTAATAGTAAGTCGTTGTAGGTACTTTACCAGTATATGTGTGTAGAAGTGACTGAGCTGAAGAAAAGTTGTTGACGGCGGAGTGGCCAAGGCTAGTGAGGAAATAGGAGCTGAAGATGAGAGAGAAACTAATGTCGTACTTTTGGGTAAATTATCTAGTTTTCCTTTACCTGACTCCATTTGTAGGACAAATGTGCGTTTAGCAGTTTTAATAAAATGCGTCTTTTGTCAAGCTATTTAGTTTCATGCCAAACGACAAATAAAAGGAATACTGTCTGCGCCTCAGTCCTTGTCTATCGTCTTGTTGAATTAGTTTTAACCATCTCATTGAATCTGCATACTTTCGAGTGAAAAATCTGCCTTCCTGTTTCTTTCTAGTCTCCAAAATTTTCGACTAAATCTCTCGCCTATTTATTTACTCCGTTACATATGTACATAAGCAGGCCGCATTAAGGATTTTACATCGGTAGCTAACAAATGCGTGGATCTATGCAATTATAGCTGTATAACTAAAAATTTCCAGTCATTACACCGTCAAACGTCTAATACAAGGCTGCTTTTCTATTTAGTAGACTTCCTTTCACCTCCCGCCTTGTATTGGAAACCCGTTTTGTAATGGAAGTCTTTTGGTGTATGTATTATGTAGTTCCTCAAACTGTATTAATTTATTCCTTACACAGATTTTAACAGGTATCTTCCGTTTCGGTAGTTCCTTCTCTTACAGCGTATACTTTTCAAAATTTACATACAAGGAGAATGTTCCACAGCCAGAGATATTCCGTTTGTAGACTTATAAAATGAAATATCTTTCTTCCTTGTTCAGAAGATAAATTGATGTATCTAATGAGATTTCCCCTTTTTATGAATTCCGTCGCCAAGAGAAAATTTGATTTAATTTTAACCGAAAGATGGTCTCAAGACTTCAGTTTGAAATCGAAACGATGACTTGACTCACGTGCCATTTTAGAGACAAGGCTTGGCGTTGAAAAGACATCAAAGGGAAGGGGATTCCCAGTGACATTTCCTTTCGTTCATATAATGGGCTTCAATTTTGTCGGTGGGATGAGCAAGGAAATCAAAAAGGGAAAATCAAGTCTATCGTTACCCCAAATAGTACTTAACCTCTCTACTTTGAATGAATGAAAGGTAAACGGGAGAAAGTCGTCGGATTGAATTAATAGATAAGGCTCGATAAAATTCCATGATCGTCGTAGTGAGTGGTGAAGCGAATTTGATTAGGTTCAAGATTTCTACGAGTACTGAAGGAGGTATCGATATTCTGCCACTGATACTGGGAAAGTAGGCACTTATGGATGTTCGGTCTATTTTCGATTACACAGAGTTCATTTTCTCAGGTTAATTCTGCTTCCGTCAGTGAATACATATCGGTGTTTGTCATCCCATTTTTCATGAATTTTTAATTGAGGTGACAGTTCCTATGATGGGTGTAAGTGTAAGATTACGTAACTGAGCTTTCTAGCATTTCCATTTGTTTTCACGTTGCGTTGCTACAAGTTACACATGATGTGAATTAATTCTCTGTGGGATGCTTGAGGATTGGCAACCTATCAGTAATTGGCCAAACACATAAAGGTATTCAGATTTCCAATTCAATTTCGATGCAGAGCATAATCAAGTCCCATCTTAGTCTTTCTTCAAAGAAAAACTGTGTATCTCCCTCCAATGCAACTTTTTCGCCAAATAAAATGAAGAAAAATGCCTATGTTTCCTAAAGGCTACACTGCTACATTGCAAATTCAAAAGTACCTTTTGAGGATTTATTAAACAAAGTGAAACAAAAAACAATACTCGAAACTACGGAATTAATCAATGAAATCAGCATCTCAATTTTTCATGATTTACGAACCTTATCCGCTTTGAACTGCCTTCATCCTTACTCTCTTTGTATTTCAAATGACAGTAGCAGACACACTTTCACAAGTTCATGGTAATGCTTGGCCTTTTAAAGTGTGCTCTGATACGGACAGGCGCTCATATAAAATAAACTTGGCATACACAACAAAACAAAGTTTGAAGCTTTAAAGACCTTTTTATGACAACTGTCTTCATAGAATCACTATGATTGACTTGCACTTGGTGCTTGGCTTTCTGATATGGAGTTAAAGTTGGAGAATGACAGCTCGTTAATCGCTCGGAGGTACTATACGTCTAATTGTAGTGGCATTTGTAATATTTTTGTTTTCAACGGCACCGCAGTCCATCCCAGCTTTTTAAAGGGTACAAACTATGTACATATGTACTCGTACACACGTAAAGTGCAGACATCATTGATTTTTTCAAAGTGTTGAGGTAACGGGGTCTTAAGGTGTAGGTATGCACGTACATATTTGTGCATATCTTGTATACCTGTATAATGTATAGCGACATGTTTATAGGTAGGGCGTCCGAAGCCGAAGCCGGTAGTAGCCACTGTGGAATTTTCTTTGGCAACGAGCCTAACAGGGACTGGAGAAAATATTACTTCTATTGCCTACTCCTTTTTGTCGTATACATTGTCTAGATTTGATCAATCGATTCCGGCTGGGCAATTGAAAAGTGTATTTGATGATATGGTTGCGGCCGCGTTCCTATCCACAGCAGCCCATTTGTTCAAGTCAGACTCCACAGACTTGCATTATAAATTACATTCTTTTAGTGACTTAAATATTAGTTCAACCTTCGGAACGTGACCGTTCAAAATAAATAAACGATACAGATTATATACATTATATGATTGTACACGTAAATATGCTTTTATTCAATCCTGTGTTATGAACTTATGAAGCCTCTCCAATCTCACTGACAGTTTTATGAAGTCGCCAAGTTACTAAAAAATGTAACTCAATCTGCAATCTACGGTGTTTACGACTGTGATTGTCAATGTTCGATCCATAATATAGCCAGGGCCAAGATGCAATGCTTTCTGATGGTCGAATTTAAGCCGCAATAAGCAAATCTTTGTGTTTATAAAAGAGCACTTAAACTATGTATCCTTTCCTTGATAAAGAGTGAAATACTGTGCTTACAGCGTGGTCTTACAAGAGTTATTGAAGTAGAAGGCTTGGCAGAAGAGGCTCGTCCAGCAATGCGTACACGCGCAACAAAGTACCCACATGCACAGTTCATCTTCTGTAGCTGTTTATACCGTAGTACGGCATTAACATGGAGGCAGGACCTTCCTTCACACACCCAACAGTTAATGGGGTAAAAGTGTATGGACTATTTCGGAAGCCATTTGTAGCAACACTAAAAATTCTCTCGTTCAGGATCTTTCGAAGGAAACTGTACGGAGCCCAGCCGCAGTCCAGTGCAGTCTCGTTCTTTCCGCTTTTCAAGGAAGCATTTTAGTCATTGTACGGAATCTTTTAAAGACTATGATGAAGACCTTACATTGCCTGCCACGCACACCCTACGTATGTACGTACACGTCGTAGATGTATGTGTCTACTACATCTAGGTACTTTAAGAAACCAACCACAGAGTCGAGACAAAGACAAAGACGAAGATAATACCAGAGGAATTGTATTTATAGACCCTGACAGCCCCATGTCCGACTCATGAAGTAAAGCCAAGACAAATGATCCTCATTATGAGACTGACGGGCTCAATTAATAAAATCCAGGATTTACTTCTCCCTTTCCTCTCTATGGTCTTCTGGTCAATGAATTTGTTCTGATTCTGTAGCAGTTTCCCAATCTCAAGACACTCCATTACGCTACACAAGTTTCCTCCTTGAACAATTATTCCCTGCACTACTGCTCTGCATAAGTTATTTCAAATCCCTTCCAAACACTAGCCATTCTCATCGAGACGTAACAGTGCTACAGTAAGGACAATTAGTTTATTCTATAATTAACTTTATGGACGTGCCTGATAGGGGGAAATACTGCCTGCTCTGTAATGGATGCTATATACACACTTTCAGTACAAACAACACCCTAAAACCCGAAAATGAGAACCCTTGATAAATGACTTTATAAATATCATCAATCTTCCCCAGCAACTAATAGAAATAGTACAGCTCAATACTTAACGTTAGTTTTCATCCTGTAGGGTGGGTCTCCCCCTTATTTGGCTATAAAATCTAAAGATTCTACTGTTGCTACAACTAACGATAAGCCTCGCTACTTTCACTACTTGTTTTGATTTCTATCACTAATTAATTGTTATTAGAATAAGTTGGATGTTGTATCAACTTTTAATCTCGATCCGTTGTAGTTGTATGACGTGAGTGAAATACTTGTAGTGGACAATTAAAACAGAGCATAAACACCCACTGTCGCTCGGAACGACGCCTTCAAAAACTTTTCGCCAGATAAATAGCTCCACCCTCTCTTTATAAATCGACACTTTATTGCCAAACAGATGAATTGCTCTTCTCTTTACGGGTCACAAAATCCCAGACTTGTACCGTATTGCCCGTTGCTTTTTTTGCGTTCTTTCATTGTTTCTGCTTTTATTTATACGTAGGTATACGCTAGATACACGAGCAATTGTACTCGTCTATACTACATGTACATAAGTACTAGAATGAATGAAGAACAATATTTTCTTACGGCTACGGCAACTTCAATTCAAGTTAGTGTGGTCATTTTTAATTTGTAAAGTTTTCCGAACAAAAGTGCAAGAGCGTATGTAAGACACATGTGAGAGCCTTATACAGTCAGAATGAGAGAAATGCATTAGCTTTATAGTAGTTTCTTCTGTCGTTCAGCCTCATTTACAACAAGTGACATTTTCACTAATTTAACCGTACAGATGGTTAATCTTGCTTTTCAAGAAAGTCTTGCTTCTTTCCCTGCCTTTAAATACCAATTCAAATAATGCTTGTATTTATATATAAGCTCTTCATTACGGAACACTACTTACTACATGCATTTCTCCTATTAGAAAGAAAAGTGCTGCACTGCACTGAATCTGGCTACTCTGCGACAATTGAGTTGTGGATTTCAAAACTTTCAAGTTGGGACCTTTAAATAATAAGTTCAAGTTAGAACTTGCGTCCTCCAATAGCTCCAGAATAGACAGAAAGAGAGTTTAAGCTTAGTTCCCATGATATATTTGTGAGCCGTTTCCATAATGAATGAGAAGGCTTAAAGTTGAGTTAAAATAAATTAGTTCCTAGACGGAGCACATTGCATTGTTTGTCAATAAACATAATACAGTAGGTGAGTGGACCCATGTACCTACATTGAGTGGCTGGTGAAGAGAACAAGTAGGAATAGAAGTGACGGGCATGAGTGGGACTTTTGGGAGTTGTTGAAGCTGGGGGAAGGAATATACAAGTTTTGCCAAATCTAATTGGCAAGACAATTAGAATTAGACTGTGATGTGAAGCATAAGGTCATTGAGGAGTGTTGGTTAATGGGAAAACTCTTGAATAAACCCTTGTGCTCCACACCACCGGCACGTGCTCCATTATTCCCATTTAATTTTATTACGGTGGAACCGTCGAGCAGAAAGTGTCACAGATTTTGCCCATCACTTTCGTCAACATACACGAGAGAGAGAGAGAGAAAAAAAACGAATTGCACCCGAAAGATCAAGTAGGCACTTTGTGTACACCCTGAGCTCTTACACGTAGTTTCTTCTTTATTTTCGAACCAGGAAACAAATAAGGAAACACGTTTATAGGAGGGACTTGTGATGTGAGCATCAGTCTACGTCTACATACAGATTCCATACTTTTGCATGCATGCGGCTATGCTACACAATAGTGAGCGTAGGTGCACCGTATCAACAACTCAACCGTGTGCCGTGTAGACTTAGCTTAGCACAGTAGCTTGATCACATTCCCTTTTTTTTATTATTATTATTGTAAAACCTACAACAACAGACAATTCTCAGACATATCCGAATCAAGGAATCCAAATGTATACAAAAGAGATCTTCTTAAGTGTACCCTACAGAATGTTTTTTACTTTGTACTTACAAGTTGTATACATACAAATGAAACACTTTACGTCAGTCTGAAGTAAGGAAAATAAAGAAATTCGACCACCCTCTCTTTGCCCAGCCTCCATACCTACTCACTCTTTTAAGATTCTATTTGCACTGTACTCATAAGCTACACGCTTCAAGTACACAGTCGAGTCTTGCGGTTCCAAAATGCTATTAAAAGAACAAAATTTGACGTAAAAGCTTATGTGGACTGATTCGACCATAAAGCAGTCCAAAGACGCAAATGTAACCTTTTCCACATGATCAAGATTTATATCCTTACTTGTCTCTTTTGTCACGTTTACCGGCAATCCTCTTACGAATCTCAAAATGGGAAAGTAAAGATACTTCTATTTACACAAACTCAAGCAAACCAGCTCGTTGTATTTTAAGAGGAGTCGTATGTGTACTAGGAGGCTCTATCAAACAAATGTAGGCACATACATGGTTAAATGTCCATGACCAAAATCTGAGATCATATACATATGTACAATGCATATGGACACGGGTGTAGTACACTAGCAACTACGTCGTAGTAGACTTTCTCACAAGTGGAAGGAATCAAATAAAACGTAACAAAGAATTGATTGTTAAAGCAATATTTTTTTTTAAATCGTCAAGTCGCATTAGATCACTCTATCTCTCCATGAAGCTTAGTTCCTAAAGATGAAAGTTCCAATCTGGAAGATTTCCGAGGGCAACAAAAAAAAGTTCTTTATGTTCCAAACGAGTAAGGTGGGTTTAAATGTAGTGCTTAGTTTAAAATGTTTGAAAACACATGATACACATACCTATGGAAAGTGAAATTGAAAACTAAGCCGGGTAGATAGAATTGTAATCTTTACACTAAACTGTATGTAGATTGTAGAATCTCCATTGCTACCCACATTGCTATATATACCTACTAGATACAAAGATTTTTTTTTAAATATGGCCGAAAGCTTGGAGTTACGTAGATAAGTACCAACGTAGACAAGCTTAAATTATGGGACTGATCATCCTCAGGTCTGAAGTAGGTGGGCATAAATGAATTGTATGGCAGTACATGTTTCCAGGAGGGGAAACTCTGACAAAACTTTAGAATTATCTATTCCTGGATGAGCATGATTAGCATCCACTCGTCCTTTGACATTCCATTTGCACAAAAGTCTTTTTGCCGAATTCATGTACGCACTCAAATTTGCAACCATCTCATTTTCTCTCAGATTCCTTATGAAATGAGGATGAAATTTTTCTCTCTCTTTGTCGACATTCTTCTTGGCACCTCCAATCTCCCAAGAAACTTGATGCATTCCTTTGGCGTGCCGCTAAAGTTGGTTGTTTGTAAGCAAGTCTTGTGTATAGTATGGGCTCGAGACAAAAACTCAAAAATATGCGCCCAGGTCCAAAAGCACAGTGATACATAGTAATGCTTTGATAAACATTTTGCACTTATAACTTTCTAGACGCTGTAAATACTTAACAGCTTTCGTACAAAATGGGAAAGAGGAACGTGTTTATACAGCCCCGCTATCGTAGCCCATTTCACATTTATTTATCCAATGCAAAGGATTGTTTGGTGGCATTTCTTCAGTTAAGAAAGAACAACTGCTTGCGTTGTTCCTTCCTTTCATTGCACTCCAGATAGGTGGACGTATGTATGTAAGCTTCTACACTCAAGTGCCGACGTATTGTGAAGGGAAGAAAAAGAGAAAAGACACCGCAGAAAGAGATCCTCGACGTAAGAAGAGCACCACACAGGCAATGATGCAGAAGAGAAGTTCAAATTTACTAGAAGGGAAAGTGGGTAGTAGGCTCGACGTGGGTAGTTTCAGTACATTACATATACCTATATGTACATAGCTCCACATTTTGTGGTAGCGAAGATGTTTTGTGAAGATTGTGAGGCTCACGACAAAAAATGACAAGCTGTCACACAGTACGCAATAAGTAAAGTATTCGAACTTCACAGTGAAACTCTTTCATCACCAGCCACTACGTATATGGAGATGGAGAGCCTGGCAATCCTAAACTTTGGATTCACGTCCTCTCGACTTTAGCTCTCAAAAAGCAAAAACTTAAAATTTAAGTGAATAATGCGAGTTAACCACTGCTGGAGGTATCAAATGGTTGCCCTTATATTTTCACAGCAGACTACATGTCCTGTTTTTTTTCTCTTTCTTCTTCCACTGAATGTCTGTGAAAGGGCTTCTTGATGACAAGGATCACATGCAGATATTGATGGGCTTTCCTTGTGTGTAAAGAATTTCTTATAATTTGATTTATGACCGCACGGTGAGTGAACAACAATGTTCTATGGAGCCATAGATGCCATAGACTTCCTTCACCGCATCATTCTTTTGTAAAATTTGAAATATTTGGCACGTTGTCACATGTGCATTGCCCTGCATTGTAAGTTTTATCTCTCCCACTATCCCTTGTAATTTTTCTTGAGACTCAACTAACGTTCATGTACATATTTCCCATGCGTGGATTGCGATTGGAATGAAGGACGATAAATGTCTCGTCTTATTGTCTTATTAAGACTTCCGCCAAATACCCGTACAACAATTTTTCACATTTCCTTCATCCACAGCACAATATTTTTCGCCACATTCAATTGCTCCCTAAAACTGAGTCGATAAATTAACGTGTCTTGGAGCTTAAAAATGTGAGGATGGTACGATGATACAGTCAACAGTAGAGGTTTGTGTTCGTGTCTGCTGGGGCATCGCTGAACAATACAAGATATACAGCATTATTTTGGACAGACTAATTTAGTGGTTTCATTTGGTTTATTTTATTACACATTTAAATTTCAATAGATTCTCCTAACTGTCGACGACCCTGTTACTATTTTTATAGGTAAACTTGTACCTTTCGCGGAACTGTCGGTGGCACATGCATCAGTTCTAACCATCTTGGCAATCAGCTTGGAGAGATATATTGCTATTTGTCGACCATTGAGAGCTAATTATACCTGCACGAAGCAACGTGCCGTTTTCCTCTGCCTAGCAATATGGGTTCTCGGAATTTTTTCCACGAGGTAAGAAAAAAAAACGAAAATGTTTACAATTTTTCGATTATAAACGTTGCGACATTCCTAGTTCCTAGTAATAAGTTACTACTTCTTTTGTTTTCATGGTTTCAGCCCAATGCTTGCCATCGCAGAGCACAAGCAGATGCGCTACCTCGACCGGACCATTGTTCAAGCTTGCTTTACGGATGCCCAAAACTTCTGGGCGACTTTCTACTTCTTAGCATCCATCTCGATTTTTTTCTTTTTGCCCCTTTTCACACTCATCGTCCTCTACTGGATTATTTCACGGAATCTAATGTCAGACCCCTGTAACTCAGCCTCCAGCCGTTGCTGCAGTGGGGATCATCCCAACATGCGAGCCCGAAAACAGGTTAGAGATAAAATATGATTTAATTTATCTTATAATAGATATAATTAGGGAGCTATGTACATACGTGAAACTGTAGGGCTCTTGCATCCGTGATCTACCATTTTTATGACCATGTGTTTTCAATAGATTTATGATGAGAGACCCTTAACCAATTCGTGCCTGGGATTTCAATATGTCACAAGGTGGTCTGTTGAGTTAATCGAGTACAATTTTCCATTCCAGGGACGTCACTTAAGTTTTATTTCTTTATGTGGGGAAACTACGTCTAAATTTGAAAGTTTGCAAAGTAACTTAAAAAGTACAGCACATTTGTGGCAGTGTCATATAGCTGAAGATATTTGGTAAACGGGCAGAGCCGTAGGATGTTGATTTATTCGCAAATATTTTCAAATAACGTGTAAGATTAAAGGACTTTTAAGTGAAAGAAAGTAAATTTGAAAATTTGGCATAGCAAAAAAAAACGTCGTACATAAGCATGAGCTTCGGTCCAAGGAAAATGCATAAAATATCAAAATGAAACTTTTTATCTGGTGGTGAAGTTGCATTTACGATGACGATTAAGTACTTATAAATGTTGTCTCAGATCTCAGAGAGTAGTGCTCAAGCTTATTTTTCTTGAGCATAAAATATATGGTAAAGTACGATTCCATTAAAATCTCAATATGAAGTTTAATGGTATTCTTGTGTAATCTGAAGCTTTGACGATAAAGTTAAAAATGCAGACAAGAGTTCCGTCCACACACACACACACACACACAGGGATGATCGAATCTAAACCGAAAAACTGTACTTACGATATCATAAATTCCTTTGGGACTGCATACTCACTGCAGTCAAGTAATATATCGTTTTCCAGAAAAATTATGTGTATGTACGTGAGGACACAGGGTAGTGTTGGAGAAAGTGAGCTTGAAAAGAATTTATGAGCTAGTTCCTCATCCAAAGTATATTACACTTCTTTTACGACTTGTGAGGTCCATAAAAATCTAAAAACAGCTAAAAAAGTCTACAAAACTTATGGAATTACTATGGGAATGAAATGAATTCTTCACACACTGGAGCATACTTATACATACGAAGCTCAAATCTGGCTAGAGGGGGGATGTACTGTCGCTGAGCTATATAGACGGAAATGTAATCCGAAAATCTGATCTTTAGCCAATTAGCGTGCGTGTACGCCGGACAGTTTGTCCATTACTTTTATTTATTGAACTTGAAACGCTGTCCTGGGGAAATAATCCCAAAGAGTCCAATGGAAGCAGTTAATTATTTTCCAAGAAAAACTATCCAAATTGCAAATAATTGATAGACTTAACAACAACTTGTAATAAGTAAAAATAGAATCAACTTGAAATGTAATAATAGTACCTACATAGTATAGGTACTTGAGTCAATTTCCATTTCCAAGTATTCATAGGATTGTTTTGACTTGATGTTGAGATAACATCTCATGTACTTCAAAACGACGTTAAAAGTTCCTCTTGACTTAAATTCAACAAATAAAAATGGTTTTAAAAATGAAATGGAGAGTGGAAAGCATTTGAGTAGAGAAATTTATGGTTTCGTGGAAAGGCGTAAAGAGCATAAAGTGAGCATATAAATTATTCGGATGAATTTTAAAATGCCCCTTCAAGTTGTGCTCACCACTCAAAGACTGAGTGGGAGATGTGGATTTGGGTCTGGAAAATATGATGTGCGGGAGATGAGAGAGGGACGACTGCGGGAACAATTGACAGGGAGGCGAAGTGTGAGAATGAGCGGACATGAAGAATGAGTTGGTTGATTGACTAAAGGCGATGGAATGGCTGGGAAGAGATTCTATTATTGTTGTTTCTTTTTTAGGTGGTTATAATGCTGGCAACGGTTGTTTTCTTCTTCTTCATCTGCCTCCTGCCATTTCGAATTTTCTCCCTGTACATCATCCTCGCACCGCCCGCCTCCGTCAAGAACATGGGCCAAGAGCTGTACTATAATATTTTGTACATGTGCCGAGTGATGCTCTACTTCAACTCGGCCATCAACCCCATTCTCTACAATGTGATGAGCTCAAAATTCCGTGAAGCATTCTTCCGAGTCCTTGGCTGTCCTATGGGATCCTCCTCCCGTCGCTCCCGTTGGCTCTGCCGGCATCTCAGTCGACAGTCCACATTCACAACTTCCTCCACACTTCCGACTTCCAGTGTCAAGTCCACCTTTGGTAAGCACAACAATGGCGACTCAGTTCGCGTCCGTCAATTGACAGAAAAGAATGGGATGATGATCTTTGCCGGTGGGGGTGGGAATGCAGCTCGACATCCGACGGCGCTCCGAGCCGCGTCTGGACCTTACTTCCCACCCAAGAGACAATTGAGCACCGACGGAGCTCTCCCTCCCACCACACACATCATTCAACACACCGACAAGAAGTCAATGATGAGGGCTAACAGCGTCGTGTAGCTTCCACTCGTCACATCACACACTAAATTCCAGGCATCCTCTATTTTCAAAAATAAAAACTTAGAAATTTTACAGTCATACTACAACCAGTCTTCGGTCCACAAGTCAAAGGAGGTAATGTTTCCGCACTCGAGTTTAACGTGAACTCGATTGCAATCTACTGTAATCGTACAGATAAGTGTATCCAAATATCAAAAGCTCTCGTAGTTCTCTAGTTTCACAATTACACGCTTCCTTTAGTTCTTTAGACATAAATCCATAAATTATCAACCACAATTGGAACCAACTACAAGAGGATATGTAGGTAGGTGGATACAGAAATCCATTCAGACACAGCTGCTGTAAAGACCAACTACCAGAGATGGTCAATTCTACGCTTTTCCCCTAAACTATGCATTTCGGTACAAGTCATTCGTCGTGCTTCTTTAATCTTTGGCGAATGGACTGTACTGCAGATGAGGCCCGCACTTTTCTCAACACTTTTCTCAACACTTTTCCTTGTTCTAACTGAGTCAGACTGAGGAGAAACATTACCTCGGGGAATGAAAAGTAAAGTAATAGCTAGTCTTTGTCAAAATTGAGTGACTGTCAGTTCAGAAGCTTACAATAGGTTGAACATATACATATGGTTTAAATGTTGAACTGTCTGGATAGAGGCAAATCAGCTTTTCTGCTTTATGGATGATAAAGTATGTTTAACCTCATAAGGCTAATAAAATAAGTTTAATGCAAATGCAGCGTAAATGCACACAGGAATAGATGTATAAATCAAGTACACATATACATTGACAAACGAGAAATATTCAAGCAAACCAAGATCAGGCTGGACTTATTCCCCTTTCCCTCTACGCATGCATTAGCATACATATGTACATAGATACACCTTCGTACAGAAAAATCGGTAAGGGGAATATTGTATTTATATGATATAAAATATATTTTTTAACTATTTGGGAACAGTAGTTACAGCGTACAGTAATTTCCTACCTAATCTCACTTGTTTCACATGCTCGTTGAGTCAAGGAGTCCAAACATTAAAAAGGTATAAAAAACTACCTCTTCTGCTTTAAGGAAACAATGCCCTGACTAATAGGACTCGCTATCAGCACATCATTTAAAGGAAACATACGACTGGTCAAAGTCATCGTTTTTACACTTACTGTGCATATAACTATTACACATTGTATAAGTTTAAGTTGAGAATTCACAGTGAATGATTTAACAAATAGTTGTTAACTCAACCGTCAGCGTCAGCGTGGTTTATTGCAAAGAGTGGCGAGAAAAAGTTGGCGAATCCTTGTAGCAGAACACAAAAGATTTGCGGATATCAATGCCTGTTTACCCTAATTCCCTAATACATCACATTAAATTATTTATTTATTATCGTAACTAATTTTCCTTAGAACAAATGAATAGATTACATCGTTTTTAAGCTTGGCAACTTTTTAGTGATTTATTTAATTGATTAATTGTCATCACTATAGCGTAGTAGTACACATGATTAACTGTAGAATTCATAGAATAAGTGTGATGCAAGGATATAGAATTTAATCTTGTGCGTCTTTGTAATAATCGGAAACACAACGTAAGTGTAAAAAATAAAATCTCGTACTAATCAAATAGAGGTAGCTTGTAAAGTGTCCATAATGTTAAAATAATAATTAAACGCAATTTCTATAAAAACTACTAAAAGAATACCTAATTTATTTGATTTATTTATGTAATAACCGAAACAGGATTTTAGATTTGTACCGTGCTACAATAATACAACCAGAACAGATCTCATAAACCTTTCACCTCCCCAAGTACCTAATTACAAGTTTAGCTATATTTGTATATTGTACATATTGGTTGGTCAGCTCAAACACGTCATGATTTGGACAAATATACATACATACATATATATAATATACACAGTTAAATGTAGATCATGATTGCATTTTGCATTAATTTGAACTCAAAAATAATTTCTTAAAGACATGTTTGGGGTGATCTCCGTCATTGTCATTCACAATAAATTAGGACGCTCTACGTACACTCTGCTTGCGTTTCTATCAGCATACATAGATGTTCTACGTATGTAAGGCTACTATGTTCAACTTTAACGTTTACGGCTACACAGGATGTGAATGAGTCAAG
>JAQFZC010001977.1:0-25628 GCA_034695205.1 Dicyrtoma fusca | reverse complement strand
GCAATTATGTGCATTCGGTAGCCGGAGCAACCGTTGGAAATGAGATCAAAATGATTGATCCCATTTCCACCGTCACAGGACCAAATGTATGAAGGTATGTGGGCACTATGTACATACACACGCAGTTACAGTAGGCATCCGCATTTGAAGGAGCTATGCCTATACTTACAGCTACAGTTTTGGAACCAGTTGGATTTGGATTTGGGCTCATGTTTGAGTCTGAATGGGACTAATCTTGAAAATATTGGCATCAAATGAGAAACATCTACAAATTTTGATGCAAATCCCTGTATGTAGCTAGTTTATTACAAATGTATCTCCCAGTTTCCCCATCGGAGACGTCTT
Organism: Dicyrtoma fusca; assembly: GCA_034695205.1. Lineage (NCBI taxonomy): Eukaryota > Metazoa > Arthropoda > Collembola > Symphypleona > Dicyrtomidae > Dicyrtoma > Dicyrtoma fusca. The sequence continues at coordinate 25,283 of JAQFZC010001977.1, read as the reverse complement.
ACGCTTAGCTCTTCGTCTGAAGATTTTCACAGCCGGGAGAATGGTGTGTATATGTGTGTGTGAGTAGTGTAAAGATGGTGCAGTGGATAAAAAGGCATTTAGATACTTAGGTTTCCTGTCTGTGGAATGAGAATCAAAGGCGTGAGATCTTAGGAAGTCTCTGTCTGTATTTCAATGTGTGAATTGGTGGAGTAGGAGGATAGATTTTTCATGTGGAGAGCACTTCTTAAATTTCATCCAGAGCCGATTTAATAGACTTTTACTTCGTTACTGGGGCATTAAGAGTAGACTCATTTTTGTACTGTATCATTTGAGGATTAGGTTCGTACTCCTTCACTCCGTCGTCAGTCAGTCAGTCACTTTTATACATTTCTTTTCCTTTCATTTACCTACGAGCTTTTCCATCTTCTAGTTAATCTTAGATAGGCGTATAAATGAATCCTTTTCACTCCATAGCAGCCGACGCTATAATTAATCGTACTTGAAATTATTCCATACATATAGTTCCTACCGCAAATCACCCATTACAATTAAATCACGCCGAAATTATTAAACGTAAGCGTGTCTTATTTGATACATTTTTTAAAACAACCAAGATACAACTTGCATTTTCTAAAAGATACTTTTCCCACTATTAAAGGTTTTGTTAAAAATGATAAAAATTTCCTTTGTTTTGGAACTTTTTGATATTTACAAGCCCCATGTTGACTAGTCGCGTATGAACGGTAAGAACACTGTAGTAGACGGACTTGTGCGGGTAATTTGGATTCTACATCTACATTTTTTTTTACTCTACTGGCTCACACCATGCGATTTCGTTATCTCTTACCTTGCTACACTAAAGATATATAGGTCTTGAGCTCAATCACACATGTACGCACAGATACATAAATTACGACCTGAACCTATGGGGGGAGATAGGAACCCAAAAAGACATTTCCATGTAGGTAGTACGAGTTTATTTTTTGTACAATGGCTACTACATGCACAAATGTTGTAGAGTTTTTGAGAAAAGTTGAAGCTAGGACTGGGATACATATAATGTGTGGGGAAGTTACGGCCAAAAGTTGAGTAGATAGAGTGATAAAGGTAAGTTTGTAGAACTGGTAGGCTTATGTAGGTTGCTGCTGTTGATATTGATGTTGCGACTGCAAAGGGAGAGTATACTCCTAATCCGCGATACTCAGGGAAAACTAGTTAAGCAAAGACAGGGCGAGCTATATATAGAACAAGGTAGTTCCTCAGGGAGGATCATGGATTTCCTTCCTTTTTTTCTGACTTTGGATCCCTGGGTGAACTAAATCGTATTAATTAATTAGTATGCATGCTGGAGAGTGAAGTGTGAGTGTGAGACAGGATTCTTAAGCCATATTTTTGTCTTTTCGGAATACTAAATTTTATTTTATTCCATCTAAGGAAAGGCCATCTCCAACTCTAATGAAATTAAGAATTCTCTTATCATACTGTCTTTGTATATTTCATCTACATTTTAATTATACGATCATTATGAGCTAAAAATGTCTTCAACCCAACCAAAGAAAGTAACGTACCTACCTACCTACGTACGTAGTCTGAGAAAAACTTTTCAAAATCTTGCAATTATCATATTTTATAAATTTACATTTATTTTTAGCCTTAAATTTGATTCTTCCACGAAATTCCGGGGCCTCGTCTACAGTACTGGCTCAAAAGGAAGTATAGAATCTTGCTTTAGAAAGGATAGCGATAAGTTAAAAGTGACAGATTCTTTTTTCCTTACTAGATTCACTTCTTGAACCGAGCTAGCACACGACCTTGGGCAAAAGAAAAGCCACCCAGCAAAGACAAACGGAAAACTTGACAGTTTAGCTAGAATTCTTGATTTCTGTAACTATTATCGTTTACGGGGGCAAAATACTCTTTGTATGCTCATCGTGGTCTCCTTCTCGTGTCGTAAGTGTAATTGTGTGTGGGTTCAAAGATTGGTCCTCGATGTGATCTCCATACTGACGTAGGTAATTAAGTACCTACTTGTCACCCTTTGATTTGCCCGAAGGTATGAGCAGTGTTTAGCATAACTGGGATAATTTGCACTACAAAGGATATTATGCTTACACAACCTTATAAAATGGAAGTTTAATTACTCTTCATTGACGTAGACAGACAGTGAGTCCGGGACTTTTGCGATCTTCTGACTGTGAGTCTAATTTTTGAGGGAAACCCTTCATTCTAGTGCAGTAGTCTAGAAAATTAATTTTAGGTTCAAGCCATTCAAGTGCATTTAGTCGGCCCTCTTTCCCCTGACACTTCCTCCCAGCTCCAATCCCATGTTGATAAAACTGATCAAACTGTAGTTTTGACTTAAATGAATTAAACCGTTTTATTTCCATCATTCTATACGCATGCTAAACAATATTGTAAGCTTCATTCACTCATTCATTCCAGGCATCTACCTGCAGCCCACGATCCATTCGGCCAGAGCAAAGATAGAAAAGAAAGCTTACCAGAGACAGCGCTGATGAGGCCCATTCATTCCACACTTCCCAGTCTCAAAACTGAATAAAAGTAGTGCACAGTACGCATTGGGTCTGTTCGTATGCAGCATCTATGCATAGCGGTTGCTCGTACGGACAAAGCATTGTAGTACATACAAAGCTACAGGGAAAGAAAATTAGAATTTATGGGAAATGGTGAAAGGGAATTGCATTGTGAATGTTCTTCTATCTATATCCAGTGCAATCTACAGATGTGCTGTATGTACGCCCCTTCAATTTCAATTATATACACATCTCTGCTTTTATTTGTTTCGGCTGCAGAAGCGATTCCTTTTGTTTATTAATCCCACTTTAGTCTCGCGGTGGTAAATAGTGGGAGTTGAAACCTTCCAACCATTTTGATCTGATTCCTACAATCTCTTGCACAGTCAGTTAACTCTTGGCAGCATGTAAAATTGCCTTTGTCTTTTGTCATCACTTTATTACGAAGAAAGCACGTACTTACCACGGATTTTGAACTTGAACTTCACTTCGGAGTCATTCTCTACATGAGGGACACACACGCCTTATTTCACAAGATGTTTAGCACAATTTAATAATTCAACACATTAAACTTCATTGAGCTCTCCGTAATTACATGAACGTGTCAGTGCATTTAATAAGGGCTTTACCCTATCTTATTATAACTGATAGCATGCTTATTTAGTTTAGGTATTTGAAGTACTTACGAACAATGATTCCGTGTAGTACAAACGTACCCTTCAAAACCTACCAGAAATCAAATAATCGAATTGTTATTGACTCACTCAACCCAGTAGCTTCTCCTAGTATAATTCTTCTAACGTATAATTCTCTCACTAGCCTCTTTCTCCGTTTAAAATTAAACAAGAAAAACTTGGAGGAAATTTAAAAAAGTTGCAAAAACTTTGCAGGCAGAGTAAAAGTTGGGTTACATAAAAAAACTCTACGTAAATAGATTTCACGGGTATTCAATTTAGGTTTGAAAATAAACTAATTAAATGAAACTTGACCCGTGAAGGAAAAGCGACTGCTTGCTCCGTCGTAGTTTAGAAACCCCTGCACTGTTTATCTCCACATGGAGATAGGCAATCAGCATCGGCGTTGATGCCGATGATTTAATTTATTACGTAGATGCGTCGAAATTCCTGCTACCTGCACAACAGTCAACAGTACAGACCGACCCATGTAAGTAGGTTGATACCTATACATGGAGAGCAAACATTAAACTGAAATGATTGGCTAATTTGCTAATTATGGCCTTTGGTGGGCCAATACACATGAATATACTGTATAGACACCTAACTTGTGATGTTGTTGAAATTTTAAGGGGAATTTTTATACAATTTGTCGCCTTTTTCTCAGAATGTTAGTTAAACTACAAACTACATTTACGTCGAACCGACGGCTTCCGCTATACAAAACGGACCTTACCTACAATTAGAAATAAAACTAATGGGATCCGACTCTTCACATGATAATGATCCATGAGTTCGTAGAGTACTCAGTGTACCTACCACATTAACATTTCAATTACCAAATTATACTGAATAGCAACAGCAACAAATTTTGGGTGATTTTCGTTCCGTCCCCCCACTGGGAAAGGAAAACAGGAGATTGCAGTAAGAGGAAAAAAAGAAGCGGGAGCACATATAAGGAACTGTGAACATATTTATTCCAAGATATTATAGACTTGAATTATAAAATATTTGAGATCAGGGGTGGTTGCCTAGCTCCGCTCTGTTCTGTTGACTGACATATGCATCTTTCCCGCTCTCTATAAATCCGTCGATATTTGCAGTCGTATATGTACTTCCCTATATATATATATTATAGGCAACTATAAATACTTAAAGGGCTCTACTAGTTCTAGCGATAATGGAAATAAGTGTGAATTGCAAATCCTATATATTGTAAGATGTACTTATGTATATTTTGTAAAGGCATTACGATTTACATTTCCTTCATGAAAATAAAACCTCTCTCAGACTGGTCTCAATTGAATTCCATCCGCCAGACCAGTTTTTGCAGAAATATATTGATGTGATGTACACGTATGTATGATACATAATATGTAAGTGTACCAACACAAAAACTTAAAATTCGAACAAGCATATCTTCATATCCACCTCCCTTGAATCCGCTATACATTTTCCAATCTTCCGAAACACATAAGTAATTCAAATGAAATCTCGTCTATGGCCTTTCAACATCATATTTTACAATTTTGTCTAGCGATTCTAATTCCGAGGAAAGAAGAAAAATTATTATTAGCATAACTTGTAGTCACATTTACGTTGGGTGCCTCTGCTTTCAAAAATAGTATTAAGGAAATAGGCTGAAGGGAAACCTAATGTTCTTACTACACTACAATTTATTTATATCTCCTTTCACGTTAGTCATTCAAAATTCTTGTTCCTAAATAATTCTTGTGATCCATCAATAAATTAATCACTAAATTGAAAAAGAGCAAAACATCTTGGTATATAGTGGTCTCATAGCTAGGTTTAGGTTTGACTCAAATTCACCTCAAAACCCACAATGCATTCCCAGAACACTGGCAATCATGGCTGCATACAACGTTTAAGATCCTTTGAATTTGGAAATAATTTGGTAGATATTAAATAGTTCTCAGTAAAAATTAAAAATAAGTATTAAGTTGTACAATACATTGTAATTTGTATTCCCTACCACTTTACCACTGCTTCTATTACCAGCTACCGCAAAGTATGACCAGATAGGTATTTAGGCAATGGCTTGTGATTGCCGTTCCCGTGTTGATGCCCTGATCGAACGGAAATATTATATGTAAGTGAAAAAAATTTCGTACCAGGGAAAGCGTGAAAGTTGACTACATTGAGCGTCGAGGAATCGAGATTAAAATGGGCATAAAAAAAACTACTGGTGTGCACTGTATATTTGCAAATATTATTCAAGTTCCAACTATATATATTTACACGAGAATCCAGGAAGCAAGAAGTGTGGAAATGTGTGGGAGGTTTTTTGAAGCCGAAAATAATTTGATTTTTTTTATGTTCGATCTCAAGAACTCTTACGACCGTTAGTTCCATATAATGGTAAACAGAGTTGAGTAAATACAACTTGATATAATAACATGCATATGTATGTATGTACCTACGAGCCTGCCGTCGACTGTTGAGTGGCTGGTTGCTGGTTGTTGAGGATGACATAAAAATTCAATTCATTTGAGTCTTGTATGGAACTGATTTGTAGGTAATTGGCGACTTGGAGGTGGCGTCGGATGTCTGGTCTGGCTCTTTCTCGATGTTTTCTTCTGCACCGCATCCATTCTACATCTGGCTACACTCTCCGTCGATAGATATTTAAGTCTAAGGTAACCAACCAACTTCCATTCATTCATTATTTACTTCAAGTGGTAATTATGTAGATTACGCTCAATTCTCAAGAGTACCCCCCGTCTGATCTGAGGGAAAAGAAAAACCTCTGCTCTGGCAACATTTTATTTTTCCTTTGCTTGTTTGTACTGTACATCACATGTATATTATGTATGGGACCCAATCGTACCCACCGGATTCATTTAAATTGACACAGACACAGCACAACGCAACCTATCTCACACTGCCCTAGTGTCGAAACCATTAGTTTATCCCAGTGAATATATCTTTTATCTCCCGCCAACACTATACGCCAAGAGTGTAGCCCAAACTACTCCAACTACTGCAACAACATCCACGATAAGCTCTCCAAACGACATGGAATTTGGAAAATTGAATTCTACTTGTCATGTATTTTTCCATGTCGTCATTAAACATGTAAAATATTATTCTTACTTTTTTCCTTTCAATGAAAAATGAGCTTTTTTCAAAACTTGTACAGCTTTAGGAAAAGTGCCAAAAGGGACGACAAAAGGACTTTTCCCTCATGCAAAATAAGGCATCTTAATAGCTTTCGACAGAATCTTGGCTCATTTTTAAATGGTATTGGACCGGTGTGGGGTATGGGAGAAATGTATGTAGATAGCACAATTTGCACCATTAGCAACTATGTGTACAATGTGTTACGTATATGTACATACCATGGACACAGTTTCCATTAACTGACTTTCACCAAAAATTAAGTCTCATTCAGTTTCTCTGTCTTTCTCTCTCTCTCTCTCCTTCTCTGAATTATCAATTACCTGCCGTTGTAGTTTGCCTAGCTTGATTTGTTACTATGGGCATGGATATCAGGTTTAACTAGACGGATTTAATTAGGAGAAATTCAATTTAGTTTATGTCTCCCTCTCCTGCATACACACTTAAGACTCTAATGATCACAGAGGAATTTACATTTATTAGAATTAGACTCTACCTGGGCTCTACCGGGGAAGGGCATAGAACGATGCGATGGTAGGGCAATACAAATTTCTTATTCTATCCCATTGGAGCCAAAGTCAAGTGCAGCCTCAGTGTTCTGGTTGCTCCTTCTATTGATCAGCTCCTGAATTGCCACAGACACACTGAGATTTTATTTTGATTCATTTTCTTTAGACAAGTAAGGATTGATATAATTATTTAGCCCTCGTTCATGTATACACTCCCATCCACTACTATAACTATAAGCCGTCGTATGGAAGGGGTAAATATATTTGAGATAACCTACCTAAGGAAATTACATGCATAGCACTACCTGAGTGAGCCTCCTAGCTGTGAGTGGAAGTGTAGAAGACGGGAGTGCAGTGCACTGGAAGTCTCAAAGGGAAGGAAGGGCAGAGGGGATAGAAAAAGAGTAGAAGGGGAGTAATAAATAAGTCAATGATAAAATCCATGAGTTTTTATTCATTCTCATTGAAAACTTGGGAAAGCATTCATCAAATAAATTTTGAGTACACGAAAGGGCGTACAGAGGTACAGCGTCATAAATCACCATCTCCTTTATCCTCTCACTTCTTTCCACTATAACTACAACGACGCTACCACCACCACCGCAACGGTGGCCATGGCCATGGCACCGCTACTGGCACTAGTAGAGTTTAGTCTCGTCGGGCCCTGTCTCCCATCAAATGGAGTTTTTTGGTCTAGAGCTTTGGACCCCGGCCCCACACGGTCCCGTGAGCGATCCAAATTCACGTTCAGCACGGACTACTCTTTGGAATTCGATTTCAATTTGGAAGCCTTTCTAGGATTCTAGACACTAGACCTGGCCTTCCACAAAATATAGACAAGTTTTTAGGGAGGGAAGAAGGGAAAAAAAATCTTTTAACCTTATAACCTATATTACATGAGGACAGGAGGGAGAGCTGATAGGCGTCCAATAGGAACAATAGGGACCGTCTTTGTCTACTTACCTATAGCTCCCACACTAAAAACGAAAGATTTGAGCCTAAAAGGAAAAGACAGTGTAAAATCCAATGTAAAAAGCAAAACAAAATTACTGACTGGGTTTTGGTTAAAAGCAATTGAAAAGAAGGCATGCAGATTCTCTTATAAACGAATTGACGTCAAGAACCGAAATAAATGTAATTCTACACAACCTTCACGGATTGGCACCATTCTCTGATTTGTTCCAATACATGTGTACATGTCCATTATTTTTGTGATTTTTTTTTGGTTGCTACTGTTGTGTGCTATTAATTAAGTCGAGTAAATTATAAAAATTCCAAAGGGTCTCGTCATCTCCTTTGATTTGTGTGACATTTTAGGTTCCCGTGGAGGTTCGGCCGTGAAAAATCCCGCTCCAGACTAATGTTAACTATACTCTTCGTTTGGTTTGCTGCTGTTTCTTTAGGTAATGAGTCTAAATCATGCTTTTTCCAATCAAATTTCATTCTATAAAGTTGAGTTGCCGTGGTGTCAATAATTTTTTGTACCCATGTACCTACTAAAGTTAGATTATGTATACATATACTAGGTACATAGGTACTATGTACATTGTGATCATTCTCAATTTATTACTGAGATTGGATTGTACTTTAAGGTACGTCTACAGTCAGGACCGTATTGTTAATTTAATTTCCATTTTCCATTAGATTGGATTGATATTCTCATTGTAGTTAGTGGGTAGCTGAGAATACACACCCGCTGGTAGTTTTGTTTTTCTTAGCTGTATTGAATTCCTGGATGTGTCCACGTAGACCACATACATCCGTACAGCTACAAAGTAAAAGCAATAAATGTCAACAGTGACAGTAAATAAAAGCTGCTGAGGGAGAAAACGAGAGAATTAATATGGAGGTGATGTGATATTTGTCATTTCAGCACTTTTTCTTCCCATATCACTCTGTCTCAAGTACGCCCAGGTAAAGTAAATATAAATCTACACATTCCATTACAATTCTACCTTTTTCAAAGTTTATATATATATATTTAAGTGAGGTGCATATAGTTGTATTTATAAATGCACAACACCATGTATATGACTATGACAGCTCTGACCATCACACATTACACTGTAATATGTACAGGGACGTAGGTAGTACATCCTTTTTTCCATTCTTTCTCGTCTACGTAGACTTCATAGGACTGGATACCATGAGCCCCTCAACTTGAGTCACAGCTTTCACAAAATATCCTTTGACTTTTCCTTCTATTCTTTATCTTGTGTACGTTGGTAGCTCTCCTTCTTATCGTTAGATGCTTTCCTCCTGCCAACAAAATCGTTTCTATCCTTCAAACATTACTTTCTTGACAGGCTCCTTGTAACTTGTGACGCTTGTTTACTCATCACAAGGCATGGGGTACTTAAGTAAGTTGACTGTGGGAGTATAAGGCTGACTGGTTCTTTGAGTCTATATGTATACCTATACAAAGCTGGCGGTAGTGCCCCTTCGCAGCCAGTAGCATTTAGCAGAGCTGGCTCATAGAGCCTGGATCTATAACTTTCTCTCTCTCTTTCTCTCTGTTAGAATTGGAACGTGGAGGCTGTCTAGTTGTGATTATATAAAAAATTAGTGCGTGCGTGATTACGATTGTGATTGTGGTTACGAGGCAATAAGGATGCAGTAGAGGAGCTCATTGTGTAGGTGTGCACTTGTGTGTGTGTGTGTGGGCTTGAATTCGATGTTGGGAGAAAGCAATGGAATGAGAGGACCATGTCGACGTCGACGGTATAGTTCATGGTGTTCGATAATCCCAAAGCAATTGTTTGAGGTAAGCAATTCAATGTTTGTACGAGGAGCTCTCGATCACAATCAGTGGAGTTCCTCGGGAAAGTAGCGGAAGAATCGAGACTCTCTAGATAGGGACTTCTGGTCTAAAGAGCGGGAATACTGATAGACCATGGAGCCACCACAATCCATAAATTTGATTTAGGAGTGCCAAACATGAAAGGAATGGATATCACCTGTATTAATTGCAAACGCGATGCAAACCAAAGACCGAGCCAAAGTAGAGTAGAGTAGAGTAGAGTGGAGTATGGTAAAGTAAAATCAAGCTGGCAGCCAGTCAGCCAGCGAGCCAATGAAGCGTCAAGCTTCCAAGAAGACTTTTAGAGTCAACACAAAATGGAAAATTGGGAATTGAGGGAGCGGGGAGTTTAATCAAAGTACTAATGAGGACTGATCAAAAGTCACACGATGCTCAGGCTTCTTTCTCGCGTCCCAACAAACATTACACAGAATTGGGCTCCGTCTCATTTCAAGTTCTTCCATCCACTCCATTCCTTCAAGTTTTTCCCCTGTCCTGACCCTTTCCCTCTTCAAAGGAAGCCCACGTGCACTTTTCACTTTTCAGCTTCTCACTACTTTTTGTTTTAAGTCTGGGGAGAGATGCCACTTCTTAATTCCATTATACTCTAGACCTTCACTTTATTTTATTCTCCACATTATCAACCACTCTGTCTTTGAAAGTAGGAGCAGTCTACTATCTCCCTTCCCTTAGCACTTTGACTTTGAATATTTACGAAGAAGATTGCTATTGACAGTGGTGACAGTGAGTGACAGGACGTGACTGGACGGGATATTGCTAAGCTATGATGATAGTATGATAATGGGTGTAATCTCACTGACCTTGACAGTGCCTCTGTAATTTGTAACAGGTTCAAGACTCTGTACTGGTGGCAGGTCAATGTGTCATTCCAGACCCCGCTTACCGTGTCTGGGCATCCCTAGTTTGTTTTTATCTCCCGCTGTTGGCAATGGTTGCAACCTATGGTAAGGATGCTCTTTCATTTTTTATCGTTGTTGTATTTCTGACATGTAATGGTAGATGTAATATACGGTATTACGGAGGCAAGGAGACGATTTAGAGAGCTTAGGAATAATTACCAACAAACTAATTGAAATAGGTGGAATTAGAAATAATATTTGACTCTAACCATAAATAATGGGTGGTCTTCTCGTGAGTAGAAGAAATCATATCCAAGCTCTGGAGTTGGATGGAACAAGCCAAGAAAAGCACACATGTAGCAGCCCTACCCCAAAGATTTATAAAGTACCTCTACTCAAGGGAAGGAAATTAATTTCCTTGGGTTAGTTGGAGGAGATAGCTTCATAAAAGTGGAGGCACTGCACTGTAGTGCTCCCTTCCACAGTATACACTATAATACTGATAGCACAGGACATGTCATACAATGTGTCTTGTCTTGTGTCCGTGTGTAACCCAGATAGAGAAAAGATAGAGCGTTGTTGATTTCCTCGCAATCTTTCAAGTTTATGGTTTGCCTTTGGTTGGATGTTGGGTCGTAAGATGTAATTATTATTTCATGATGGATTTAATAGCACTGACTGTCCGACTTCTTCGGAAACACCCACTGAGGATGCCCGAAAGAAATTACTCCATTCCTCTTAAAAGACGTCTTCAACGTGAGTTACAATTTCACAAAACTTTTCTCTTCAATTTCATTTAGTGTGTGTGTGTGTGTGTGTTGTGTCTCATTCTGTGTATACACATGTCCCTCTGCCTGTAGATAGTGGCTATAATGCTCAAAAATACTTTGGACTCACGATATTGCTTGGCGAAAGTGTAGCAGCTCAAGTAGTCAAGAGAAAGGGTCATATACACTTGGCCGCATGCACCCATTCCTCACTCGGCTTTTGTGTAGATGGGGAAATAATATGGGGAGAAATGGCAAGGGACAAGTTAAAACTAATGGGGATAATAAGGAGTTTTCGACTCGAACTAAAATCATTAGCCAAAATCCCTCTTAGGAATAGCGATGAGGTGAAAGTGGAAATCTCGAGAAAAAAATCTTAACTTTTATTCCCATTGGAAGCTGCTGTTTTGCTGTTGTTTGTTCTCTGGACTCTTTTCTGTGTTTACTGTGTGGGATGGTGGGAGAAGTAGATTCTGTAGATTAGTGGAGAGGACGTGGGTAGGTGGATGGATGACCTGTGACATTAATAAAGAAATGAAATAATTGAATTCTACGGACACAATGACTTTCTCTCTCTCTCTCTATTACACATTTTTGCTCTGAAACATCCATAGGTGGGGAAGAAACTCATTTTGCTCCATGTCCCGAAGTATTTGGTCAACAGGTAAGCACAGAGACAGACTCATCCTCATTCAGCTGTGAGCTCTGTGAGGAGAACTCTCTCTCCGGAAGACTGAAGAGGAAAAGAACTGCCACTTGGAAATGTCGTTTGGGAGAGATGGAGACAGGGAATCATGTCATGACTCACACCACCACCACCACGACCATGATGACCACCACAATGTCCACATCCTCGTCCGCCACGACTGCAAATCCAAGTTTTAAGGAAGTGATTCCTGTGGGAACAAAACTCTCTCCTCCCAACAATATCTGCAAAGTCAAGACCAAGACTGAATCAATTTCTTTGACCAGCTTTGATTACCAAATTCCTGCCTCGAGAACTAGCTGTGAGTCCCGCTCCCCGTCTTTTCACATTCACATAAATCAACCACCACTAATAATTCCCCTCTTCTCACACTTTCCCCGACTTTCCTCTCAAACCCAAACCAAAGCAAAGTACCGATTGTCATCTCCTTCTTTACACAAACTTCCATCCATCCAGGCACGCACTTTCCTCTTTTACCCTCCGCCTCCCTTTCTTTCTCATTTCTCTCTCTCTCTCTCTCTCTCTTCCTTTCTTCTTAGTCGTGCTCCCTGGATTCCTCCCTTCATTTTTTTTCAATTGAACTCTGAGATCGGTAATGGCAAGTGATGCAAAGGGTAAAAAGAGTGAAAGTAGCAATAGAGAAAAGAATTCTCTAAAGGAAACATTCCGAGAAAGAGTATTCAACATTTCTTCTAGCCTCAGGAGCCACTTTGGAATCAGAATTCAGACAGGGCATTCACAGCTTTCTTTCCTTTCCCTTCAAATAATTCTTCAACTTTGATTATTTCCTCTTCTTTTCATCAACTTAATCGTTCCAACACGTCACTCAACCCTTTTTTTTTCAACCTTGCAATAGCGTCACTTCCACGCCTTCTCTTTCCGCCTGTCCTGCTATGCAGGATTAACATCAACAGCCACCCTCCTCCCTTCAGCTGACTTTCATTAATGGTCATACCTATATATTTTTAAACCACACTTCGTATTATCACAGTCACGAAAGGAAGTACAGTCAAGCGCTTTACTATGCCGTATCATTTCTTTCTCAAGGCAACTTTCATTTGATATCACGTTTCACTATCAGTAAAAAATAATTGCTAGTGTTTATTAACGTCAAAGTTCAGGGTACATATTAGAATCTACCACAATGGCACTTGGCCTTGCACACTAACGACAGAAGTGACTGAAAATTCATACAAAATATTTCATTGACAAACTTTTGATCTGCTACACTTGTAGACATTCATAGCAGGAAGCTGTAAATTTTACTGCAGTATGTACAGTACGTCGTAAATATACCAACGATCCACACTTTGGCACACTTTTCCACACAAGTGCACAATCCAAATGCAAATAGTCTATTTTTTACTGTAAATGTATGTATACCTACATACACACATTTTGTAGGCAGGTAAATTTCTTGAAATAAACAACAAATTAGTACTAAAAGAGGGATACATGAGAGGGAAGATACAATGTTTGCTCAGATCATCTTAAGACGCCTTGAAACGCTATCCAACTTCTACTCAACAGATTGGAAAATTTGGAGTAAAAATATGAGTCACATTGTGTGTAAGTGTAAATCTAAGATGTTTCCCTCAAATTAGTACTTTTTAAATCTTCACAAAGGGATAAAAACTGAAAGTTTGCAAATTAAGAAAGTTTGTAATCTGTTCATTAAAAAGGAATGAATATTAATTAAAAGTTATGACAGCGTGGGATGATTGTATTCCCAGTTTTCAATTCGCTTCGGCTCCGTAAACTTTAATAGGTACGAATGTATTTCTTAATTTCCTTTCATTGGAATTAGACTCGAGCACAATTAGTACTGAATGAACAGGCAGACTCCCAGTTACGCCAGCAGTAAGCTATTAATTTCTAATAGCTCATTATAATCAGGATTCCAAGAAGTCTAAATCTGTCTAAAAATACAAGCTCGCAAAATAACGTGTTTGTACACCAATTTATTAGTTGAGTCTGAATACCACTAATTAAGCCCCATGCCGTTTCCACACTTACACGCTCATTTTCCGTCTAGACACATGTATTTCACATTTAACGTTCCAGCATTTTGGTTAGGCCAGGCTCAGAAAGTTAAAGCTGTCTGTACAATTGTTGTTGTGCAATTTCACACTGATTGCTAAATATTGACTTCATGGAAAGCATAATAATCAGCCATTAGTAAAGTCGGATCAGAGCCTCGCAGTAACAGTATCATTAGGAAAAGATGAAAGGTAAGTCGTTCATCCATGTCACACTGCAGCACTAAAGGAACTAATAATAGCCAACAGGAAGAATTTTTGATCATTTGAACAGCAAACAAGGATGAATTAATTGTTATATTACAAGTATAAATATGTACGCTCACAATAAAGAGAACCCGGCTGGTTTTCTCAGAAGAAAAATAATGACATTTATGTACCTTTCGTAGTGAGTAGGTAAGTAACGGTTAGTCATTTGTACTTGCATTGCGTATAATGTATAAAAATACCTTCAGTTAGGATCAACCGTAGAGCCAAAACTATGCCCTACATATTAGACCATTAGGGTACCTTTTCCAGAGGGAAAGCAGGTATAATCATTCTGAGTACGGCCCTACGCAATGAGGGTGAGATGAAGGTAATTTTGTTAAAGAAGTGCAGGTGAGTTTGTGTTAGTTGAGATCATGTCAAGACAACTTAGTTGAGAAGGTTTTTAGCGTAAATAATATATGTTGTTCTCCCACTTGAGGAAACTGTACAGATCCTTACTTCCATCTTATAAGACAGCCCGCAACAGAGACTTACTACAGAATGCGTATTCCATTTTCATCCTTGTTGTATGTATCTAGAAGATATTATTTCAAACTGAAAGTTCCATGTCAAATGATACATGAACAACGATCAAAAGTGCAATCCACCCACGCAATCTACGCCCGGGCAACACTCACCACATAGTCAGTCCCGTTATGAGGATTCGATTTTTTATCTTAAGTTACCTATGCTATTAACTTTGTAAACTAAACACTTTTGTAAAGCCTTCTTTTCAAGATTGATGGTTTCCTAGTTCCGAATAGGTTAACAACACTCAATAGAACAGTGTTAAATCGTAAACTATGGTAAAACATTTGTTGAAACAACAGGTTTTGTATTGGGTGAAATAACCAGAAAAGTTACCACAAAACGTAATTTGCCAACTTTTAGTGTACTTAAATATGTAGCTAAAATGCACTATAAGTTGGGCTAAAATTTTAAGGTTTAATCCCCTGTAATTGTTTAAAGATTTTCATTCTCTCTCTCTCCATTTCATTAATGGTTTTTAATGATGACACAGCAGAAGTCTTGCCGTTAGCCACCTCTACAAAACTAAAATGCAGTTCCAGGAAATGTTAATACTATGTTTTTTCTCAGTATTGACTGAGGTAACTGAGTCCGAGTTAAATGATGCATCCGATTAGCTCTGTGAACCTTATACTGAAGGCAGTAGGTTGCTAGGGTATAGAAAATACCCCCAGAATACGCCCAGGATCCTTCACATTGTAAATAATTGCAGTAATTTGTATCTACACTACATTTCGGTTGGCGTTTGCTAAAACAAACCAATTTTAATGCTCAAGGATGCCTACTGAATGAGCTTCCCCCATTTCCACTCTTAACTTCAACAAAACCCACTCAACAGAGATTCAAGAGGGATTTCATTTTCCTCTGTTTGTATCTCACTGCAGTATTTATGACATTTTGTTTTATGCACCGTTTCATAAATAATTTTTTATGCATTATGACTTTAAATGTCAAACCCGGATGTTATACTGTTCATAAACAAATAGCTATAATTATAGGGCCCCTGTTTATGTTAGCTCCTGCACTCGAAACTTTATTATTGACGTTGTAAACTATGAAATATTCTATACTTGTTGTTTACATATTCGCTGTACGGTAGCAAAAGTAAGTCATGGCGTGAATCACGCAAAGTACGAAAAGTACTTTGGTAGTAAGTTGTAGGTACATCCCTACTGCTAGATTCTTTCTTCTGTCATTTCGTTTGTTTAAAAGATTTAACTTGCATCCCATGAAAAGCCATGCACCTACATATTCAGTCCATCTAACAGTTGTGTAATTAGAATTAGTGGTTAGGAAAGGAGTTATACATGCACTTTGAACTTGAAAGATTAATATTAATACTGCAAACAATTAGAGGAAGATAATGGAATTTGAAGAAAAGTCTACTTACCTACCTCTTTACTCAGAAGGATACAAATAGGAATGTGCCTTGGAGATGCATCTTTAAGCTAGGTGCATACATAAGATGAAGATGGCTGCTTGCAGGTACATATTTTGAAACGATGGAATGCCCTGGAGAGCTTTGAAGCAATCGTGATGTTATGTTTGTATATGGTTATATAAGGATGTATGGGGAAAGTGTTTGCTCCTGAACGATACGCATATAGCTACCTAGATAAATTGCGAAAAAAATGATAAGCTTGGTGTGCAGTCACGTCAAATGAGTTGGCCCACTTAATATTACAAGGGACAGCGTAACAACATACTGTACGTATTATCATGATAAAAAACGATGTATACTATTATGACTGGCTATGACTGTGAGAAAATTGGAGCGGGTAGCTCATGGCCCGGGGTTGAGTTTGCAATTTTTTTTTAGCCGTAGAATTTTGAACGAGATGTTTCTTCCTGCCTACCTATTTCACGGGATGTATATGAGCCAGCCAGAGGGTAATACTGCGGTAGATACTAGGTGGAAAAGGCAATGGAAAACAAAACAGTTAGTGGTAATCGTCTTCTATCCATATTGCATACCATGCAGAGATTCAGGGCAACCATTATGGTACAGAGTCTACATAGCAAGATTGTACAGGTTGCGGTCATATTATCCTCACTTGCAAAGTGTAAGAGTTAACTTGAAGTTGTGTGTAAATTTAAAGAAATATTACGTGTTCGTATTTCATTTCCAGCACGACTCTGCATAAGTTGAAGGTGTAGAGAGAAAATGGAATCAGAAGTTGAACTCGTTAACGCAAATAGTGTGAAACATATTGTGATTTGTTGGGCTCTGGGGATGGAATAATAATCCATCTATATTTCACTACCACTACACATTCCCTTCCAAATTGCATGTATCAACACTAGTGGGTCTTTGAACTGCTCTATTGGTCAAGGCATAGATACTATAGGCAACACAGGCATGCATTTCCCAAACACTCTATCTCATTTGCCTTGACATCGAAGGCTCATTGACACTTCCCAAAATGTTTGCGTACCAAGTTTGTATCTATACGTACAAGGAGCACCAGTAATTTGTTAAAAGACACTGAAAAAGCAAAACCTTTAGGTTGCACAGTAAAACAGAGTACCCTTTAGCAAGGGTAAATACAAACCTGCTCGCTCAGTAACTTAATGATGAATTATGCAAGTGAGGGCCCTAAATAGAATAGAAATAACAGGGGTATCTTCAACATGCTTTTTAAGTATTATATCTAAATAACACACAGGTATCCGGAGGGATGGAGGAAGGTAACTGAAACTGCCAGACGTGCCTTGCAAAAGGTGCTAAATGCTAAACTCTGAACTGTAATTAGGTACTTTATTTGTCCTGTTTATTGTTTTTCCGCAGCCTCGACTACAAAGTACTGGGATGAAAACGTGTCCCGGGCATCATGGCGACTTTTGGCTCGCCTCTCCAAGAATGCCTCAAATCGCCGAATCCTCCGGTCAGAGAGGAAGGCAACCAAGGTGAGCGTCAAGTTTACATATAATTATAGAATATTTTTGCTAAAAAAAGAATTTCAAACATCACACTATCACACATTCTTTTTTATATTCCGGCAAATTAAATCTACGTCCAGCTGTGGCACGCCTATAGTCAAATGTCAAAGTTGTGTCAGCATTTGGAAACTTTTTTGCTTTTTGCAAGCTCTCTCAAAATACATCCAAGTGTGTAGTGGAATTTCATCTGGGAGTTTGGATTTATAAATGAGGGGCAGGAGTTGATTGTAGGACTGCCGAATGGAGGAGCACATATAAAGCTACGAAAGAAGCTATGAGTTGGATTCTCACTCACTCTTTTCAACTAATAATTTGAGCAAGTCGTACTCTACCATTGGATTTTCACAGCTCAGCTGTTTCCTAGAATAACTTTCACACCGCACTGCACGTTGCTACAATAAAATATGTAGCTCCGAGAATTAAGCGGAGAATCACTATAATTTTCTCCGGGAAGGGAGAGATTAGGAGGCGAGGCGCAGTAGTCATAATCATTTATATAATGTAATTGCATCAGCAGTTCCCATCTCAAGCGCTCCTCGGATTCATTATATTTCAGTTAGTATGACCTGCACACATGTGAAGGTAGGTGTCAAGCAGTCTAGTGGGCTGCTCCATACTCGTACTTTTACTAGTTGTGTGTAGACTTGAAGATGACCTTTGGGGATGTGTTTCTTAGGGCCAAAGTAGATTTGTACAGACCAATATGGTAATCTCCTGCATCTTTCACACAGTACATCACACAATGGACATGAAGGGAATTTTTGCTTGAGTAACTCCACTTTCAAACCAATGAACTTTCTTCATGTCATATGGATAGCAGTAGAATTGCTCCAGGAGCGTGTAGGTCACTCAGGTGAACAAATTAAACCTTATGGCGCCCAGCTGCCATTTATAACTTGATCGAGTAGTCATAAACATGGCGTGTGCCTCTCAGCTCAACTCTCAAACCTGACCTACTGTATATATTTATCTGTGTGTTGTTCAAATGGTTTATGTGGTTTATTAATGAAAAAAAATATTATTACACTACGACAAAAGTTTATTCAAATGTATTTTTTTGTACCTTTTCCAGGTCCTCGGTGTTGTTTTCTTTGCTTTCGTCGGCTTATGGCTTCCTTTCTTTGCTCTCAATGTGACAGCGGCTCTCTGGCCAGGTTCGTAAAAAAAAGCAAAATGTTATTGATCTGTCTTTTTTTGAAATCAAAATACCAACACGATATGAAATTAGCGTATAAATTCAATTTTCCTACATTTCATTTCATAAAAGCATAGTCGCTCCACTCACTCTATCAAAATCAAAGCTCATGCAGAGCCCGCACTAGTCATGTGTGTGTGTGTGGGTCTATCAATAAATTTGCAGTGGCAGTTAAATGCCATGTGTGAGCTGCAGTCGTAAAAATAAAATGAAATTATTAGTTTATATATTGGCTTTGGACGGCGGGAGAGGGAAGGCTGGGAGTGGTAGGGAGTAGCGGCGTACCTGCGGTCGTAATGTTGTACTTTTCGTGTATGCATTATTATGATTATGATTGTGATGTTGAAATTGAAATCGAAGACAAGCCCTTTGAAAATGTTTACAGAGCTGATCATAAAACTTTGGTTACATAAAGATGTGATCGTCACTCATCGTAAAAGTCGAGTGTATAGGGGTCTTGAGAGCTTGTGCAGTACAGTCGACTGCTGAGAGGATGAAGAGATGTTCAAAGGGGAAGATTAAGGATTTCAAGAAGTTTTCAATGAAAATAACACTTGAGTGTCTCAGGAGTGCTCAATATTCTAAAGGTTTTATCGTTATTGAAAGGTAAGGGAGGTAAAATGTGAATGATAATGTTTCCACATGGATGTCCTCAGATACGTTTCAAGCTTTTAGACTTAAACTCCCGTCTCACGCTCATGCACTCTCAGGCCGGGCAACTCAAGTGGTGACAGCAAGCAGGCTCTGCACACTCAGGACTCAGTGAAATGGAGGTGGGTGGTGCGGGGGAGGGCAAAGTATCTCCCAAAGATTACTCGCTCCTCCGAGTACACAGTAGTACACACTTACAGAGCTTGTTCTTACGTAAAGGTAAAGGTGTGGATGCGTCTTTAGTACTGAATATGAATTAGGCACTTGTTAGCAGTATTTTTTATGCATGTGTCCAAGTTACATTGAGGTCAAAGGACGAGGGAAAAGACCCGTACGTATTGGATTTGCATACTGCGTAATGGTCGTAGACTCGATTGATGAGGAAAATGTTCAGCAACCCGGTTGGTTCAAGTGTGTGGCGTTGCTGTTGCTCTCTCAAGATTTTTGAGAAAGTTGTGCGCGACTGTAAACTCTAAGGTGTCGTTTGTTCCTTGGCTTACTTGCTCCGCAGTGCATTGTAAAATTGATCAAGTAACAGCTGCAAACGTCAGGAGGAAAGAAAGGGGTGAAGTCGTCGAATCCGACGGAGAGCATCCCGACATACATGTAGGTACATAGATAATGTTGTGAGAAGTTATCAGACTCATGCACACATCCCCATCATCATTATTAATAAAAGTAATAGCAACACCATCACAATTCATAATGCTTATTAAACTAATGCAATTTAACTTTGGATCGTATTCATGAATAATTTATCTGCGGCTCTATTTCGTCCTTACTCCTTTACTGATACATGTCTCATTATAATAATATTCGCTTTGCCCGTGATGGTGCTGTGAGAGCGGATGAGATCAAGACAAGATCATGTTCCACGCTCCTTTCAAAAAGTCTCAGAGTCTCGCTCGTGCTAAATAAATAGCTTTCCCTTTATTAACGGAGGATCGAGATCTTTGTAGAAGTGAAGCAGATGACTTCCTCTGAATAATTACCATGTCCAGAAGGCCGGAGGAATGGGAGTGTCTGTCGTCGGTCGCTATGACGCTCTCGAACATCCCATGATGCAGGGTTTGAGCTGGTTACAGTTCACTTTAAATCATAATTGGTTCAGAATTTCTGCTGGTTCCGGTGTGCCCATACAAGAAATAAAATTAGAAAGAATTGGAATTAATGAGGAATGGGGCACAGCCATCGAGCCAACAGCAGAGTACCTTTTCCTTAGCATCCTTCTATAACTCAAGACACCATGTTTTCCTTTCGAGAATTTAAGTCTTGTCGCACTAAGTACTGATTTCCTCGTTCGTTCTGTCTTTTTTTGTGTTTATTTTCTGCCATCACACTGTCATCAGTACTTATTGCACGCCAATACCAGCCCCAGATCTACACGAGTAGAACCAGACCACTTTCCCGTCATACATGCATAGACCGGGTCTATGAAGTGGGATGGAGAGCAGTCTCAGCCTCGTCAGCCCTTACAAGTTTCGGTTCCGGAACTGTCCTTGTCTACAGGAGAAGACGCGCTCAGGTACTTGAGCAAACACACTGACTGCATGTTGACTCGGTCTACCTTGAACCATTTCTACTCACCAGCTCCAGCCTCAATCATCCAACTATCTATCTATCTATCCTCCATAGCAGAGAGCTTAATCCACCATCAAAAAAGAATTTAGTTCTACACATCAGAGCCCAGCATATATTTACAGCACAACCCGCGTAGACATTTAATACGGTTAGGAGAGAGTCCCATGCACTTGGATAGTTCCTTTCCACTGACTGTGCAAATGTGTATGGATGTGATCGGGATAGTGCTATAGTAGTAATAGTAGTGCGCCTGCATGTAGGGATTGAGGAATAAATAATATCTATGTATCTATCTTTAGACAGACCATGAGGCCAGGAGAGGATAAGGCAGGCTAAAACATTTTTTTCTTCATCTTCATCTAATAATAATTTCAACCCGCTTCGTCACCGCAACAACATCAACAACTTGGAAAACCATATTAATACAAAGTGAGCGGATCCTCGATGTTCATGTTATTTATTATCCAATCTCAAGTAGTTACAAACCATCCCTCCGATTGTGTACACGGAAGTGTACTCCGCAGGAAAATGCATCTCTCCATTTTCCGTGAGTTGACACACCCGAGAAGATAAGGTAATTCCAACTGGGCAGCAGTCCATCTCCTTCCAAGACATGGATGCATAGGAAATAGGCCCTCTCCACTACACTTTGTTCATAATTTGTGGCAACGATTTCCATTTTTTATAACGGCGACAGGATTTATTTAAAAACGAAATAAGATTTCTTTCCGAAGGAGATACTACTTGGTTTAATATTTAATGGTGTTTTAAGGGAATTTTTTGCATCTGTGATTCAAAGTTCAGAGCAGTAGGAGTTGATTACAAATTTTCATACATTATTTATGATGCCCTTCAATTATATTCAATAATCCAAACAAACATTTAAAGTTTAATTATTCTGATGAAAGACTAACTTTTTCGTTATTGGCCTCATTTATGAGTTATGATGCGCAACCATATTTTTGCACCTTTTTACCAGCAGTAAGAAACAAGCGTTATATATAGGTACATATGTATATATCTCAAAATCCGGAATGTCGATTTAGAACGAAATCAACTTAGTGAAATGAATTTCCGTTATTTTTATTTATCTAGTAAAAATGTGTGGGTAAATAAATAGTGACTATGCTATGTGGTGGGAACAGTTTATGCGCCGAAACTACACAGTATTTGAATTTTGATGGAATGCTGCGTGCCGAACGTCAATTTCTCATCTCTTGCCCTAGAAACACTTGAAAAGTGGATGTACATAATATATCAGTCAAGGTGTTAGGGAATTAACAACTTTCTACTTGGAGAAAGAAACTTACAAATCATGTAGCAGAACCATTTTGGTACACCTTTTCATCCAAGTTCCATTACCTTTGTTGGACTTTTGTAGTCTAGACGTTTGGGGAATATATATGACCAAGGGTATGAACCACACTGCAATGCCTAATCTGTTTGCCTTCTCTCCGTATGATCAGATACTGATAAATTAATACCCTGGTTCAATGCGTTTACCTTATCTTTCAAGTTGAGCTTTCCGAGCAATAGTGTATATTATATATCATATTGCTCGCTTTATTAGCTCCTTCGTGAATGTATAGCAAAGCTTGAAGAGACTCGGTCAAGTCAACTGCGTCAGAATCAGAATTCACTCAAGTGGATATAGGTATGTACACACGTCCTAGAAGTGAGGGAACCCGAAGGAAGGATGTGAAAGTGTGAGGGCCATTTTACCCTTGGTGGCTTTGAGGAGAAAAGAATGCGTGGAATGAATCATAGTATGGAGCTAAACTGGTAGTTTGCTTAAAGGTTATTAGGCTATTGGATCTGCGCATTGAATTGTGCACTAATCTGTGTAATGCAGGATAACTTAGTGGGTTCTTTGGTGGCATGATGAGATTTCAATTCATACCTCCTCCTGTCTTTCAGACTTACAGCTTGGATTGGGGCTTGTCGTGAAAACTTTGTGATCTTTTAAATTGAAAGCCGCTGTCGTTTAGAGGCCCAAGCCGTATCAATCTATTAATTCAATTCTTGGCTACCCAAGCTCCCACTTATGCTGATACTGCCACGGATGTTGATAGGGATCATGCAGCTATATGCGTCTACGTGAGATCCGTGCAGTCCATGCATACAGAGGCGTAGTGCATGCCTGCAGTATGCAGTTCCACTCTTCAACTCCAACCTTGTTCAGATAAGTGTTGGAGAGCCGGTCGATGGAATTCGGCATTCGACAGATAAGGATTACGCTCCTAACTCGTGGTACACAGATTATATTTTACAAAGCGAAACACAAAATTACGACAACAGGAATGCAAATGACTTGTCAAGCGAATTTCAGTGCCAACGCAACGTCAAGGCAAGTTTCCTAAAGTCAATCCAAGCTCCAGCTCCCAATTACACGTGTACACTGTCGAATTTACGATTTACTCCAACTAACATGTATTTATAATGCAACTTGAGTGCAGTCATTCCTCGTAAAAATAGTAGGTAGGTCCTTTTTTGCGACCTGCGTGAGTTCGCATCTTTAAAAAGGTAAAATAGGTAATAGCTACATAGGTATGTACATACAAATCGACAACATAATGTTGTTGCTTTCAGCTTAAAACTTTTAAAACTTCAAGTCAAACGTTTTTAAATACATAGCATTAGCATCGAATAACAACTTATAGGGTAGGCAAATGATATGCAAATTTGCACAAACATGTATAGGCATGATTCATACTAGAATATCTATCTTTTCCAGGACAGAGCAGAGGCAAGGGGCTGCATTTGTACAATTGTGCAAGGCCAAAGTCAAGAAAATAAGTTAAAGTTGGGAAACTTCATGTGTATAGGGGGGGAAAAGGGGAAAAAAGAATATATATGTTGCCACCAGTAGAACAGTAGTTATTTATGAGACAGACCATCTTGATCTGAATGAATGTGCTGAGCAAACAACATTCATCTTTGTCGTCTCAATCGAAATCCTTCCAGTTTCTTCTTCCTCCTTGACTCCCATCCTCATTTGACTACAGACAGACACTAAAGACGTGGCAGGACAGGACAGAAGGAAAGTCAGTCGTCTTTATGCTCCTTGTCTCCCGATCCTCCCTCCCTCCCTCCCTCCCTCACTCACTCACTCACTCACTCACTCACTCACTCCGATACCCTCACGATAACAGAACATACTTCATCTGATTTCAATTTCAGCCCATTTGTCTACACGTCTCTCTTGCTTTTCTTTCTTTTTCTCTTTCTTCCTTCGTTTTCCATCGGAACCAGAAAATCATGCATTTCATTTCTCTCTCTCTCTCTGTGAGCTGTACCGTAGCTTTGTGGTTTTAAAAGCTAGCACATCTCATTTGAGTAGACTTTGGGTCGTAGGTCTGGGTCTCTTTTTGGTTTACATTTGGAGGAGATGAGGGTGGGGAAATGATCCAGTACTTATGCACTTTACTGACTTTCCTTTACTCTACTCACAACTTTTGTATCAGATTGCAATTCTAATTATAGACTGTCTGTGCTGTAACTAAGAAGCTCTTCAAAGAGGCTTTAGTCACTGCCTTTACAGAATTAAAGATAAACCTGGTGAATGTGGAGACGGACTACGCTTTTCTCCCCATCCATTCTTCACTTTATTATCACGTGAAGGCTTGGCTTGTTCAGACAGTTCCATATTCCGAGGTTCCAGCACAAGGATGGAGACTATAGGCGCATATTCATCTTTGACTGCAAACCGCATAAAATGATGCCGGGAGCCCTTTTATCAAACAGGTTGTCTTTGGTCGTATGGAGAGTGTACATAAGATCTTCTTCAAGGACTCTGCGCGTCATGTCATGACAAATCGTCCAAGTCTGGGAGACACATGCCTGTCAGTTTATTTGCTTATTAAAGAGACTCAGGGTCATCAGCTCCTGACTGCTAACATTCAATCCCAACGAAGCATCTCTAACTCTCATCTTGTCCTGTCTGATGCTCTTATCTCATTCCGAGTTTAGCTTTGATGTTTGGATACAAATGCACATGCAGACATCAATTCCATTAACTAGATATGTAGGTGCTTGAGTTCAGATGTTATTCACTAGGATGCAAAGGACGCATCCAAATTCAAAAATAATTTACATGGTTGTGCATGCATTACTGCGGCTCCATTGAACTC
>JAQFZC010001976.1:0-25642 GCA_034695205.1 Dicyrtoma fusca | reverse complement strand
CTCAGAGCACTCAGTGGAGCTTGATCTACACTATCTGGACCTGTATTGTGTCTGTCTCAAAGATCACTAAATAAAAATATACTATACCACTTGTGTACAGTTGAAAACAAACGGGTAAATCGCAGTTTAACTATTTTGTAAAAGTGTAAAAGTGGTACACATTGACTTTTTTTGGAAACAGATCAAAGTTGATACGGTAAACCCAGAATGTTCCTTCACCCAGGACCTGTAGTTTTGCCCTTCTTTAAAGAGTGCTACCTCATTTGTTTGGCTCTATAGAAAATGTCTATAAAAAGAGTCATATTTTTTTGAATCTATATTTTACTAGGAAATGAATTGAACAGAGCAACTTTCCTTTGTATTTGTTTCTTGGAAACTGTAAAGTGGAAATTGCAGATTTCAAATTGAATTGAAGCTCAAAGGTACTACAGCTGAGAACAGCAATATCCAATTCTTTTGAAATACAAGACTACTTATTTATTCAGCGCAGAGAGTATCCAATTACATGTCATTAGTACTCTATCTGTACTGAGCTGCTGTCACCAAAATCCCAAACCTGGATGCACACCTCCCTTTGTAGCAATGTAATTACTGTAATTATATGTTCCCATAAAAAATTGCAAATGAAAAAAAAAATAGGAAATCAAACAAAGACTGTCCGATTGAAAAAGAACCACATGAGAAATGAGTTGAAATGCCATCCTGGATGGAAATGCATCCACGTCTAACGACGACTGCTAACGAGTAAGTAGGTCCCATAAGGTTAATACTTGTTAGTCTGCATTGTATTCGTATGAATGATCAATACTACTCAGATCCATGTCCATGTGGACTCTTCCGCATTACATTTCATCGCATTTCCAGCCAAACAGCCCAAGAACATGAACTCAGGAAACACACACACACACATACCTACACGTGATTATCAAATGTGGTCCTATTTACACAGATAATCAGAAGAAACTACTCCTGCATACACGCGTTTCCAATTCCAACACGTGAATCTACAATTAGGGCCCTTTTAACTATACCATCACAAAAATGAGTTTTTGAAATGTGCCAATACCGGCTGGCACATTTCAAGAGTGTTAATCTAATGTTTTGCCGTTTTAAAACAATGCATATACTATAGCTTATTACACCAAGCCAAAATGGTAGTAGCATGTTTTAATTTCTTACAAAAAAAGTTAAAACTACGGCTGACCCACTTTCCCAACGTCAAAATCATGTTTCTCCCTTTTTCAAAATCTTCTTCAGCCCAAATGAAATGACGCCAATTTATGAGTCCCCTTAAGCGTGTGTGCTATGACTAGCGCTATGTGCTATAGAAGAGAACATGCATTAGGGAAATATGACTATCTGTAATTCCAGGAATGAGGTTTACTCCCAGGCCAGTACGAAAGGAAATACGATGAAATACGAATTTGATTTCCCTCCCTTGCTATTGCTTTAATGGGAAGAGAGATGCATGTAGAGACAGCTAAAGGCTAGAAAATCCAATGAAAAAAGGGCAACACGTCCACTGTATCTATGGCAGTGTGTAAAAAGTCAAGAGATAAGATTGGGAGAGATTTTCAATTGGAATTCCAGTGCCACACACGCCCTGAGTCACCTTTGAACAGTTCCGCATAATCTACTTCCAGCCTCAGCACATTTAATCCATCCTTTTATTTAACCAGCTTCAGTCATTCATTCACTCAACCGCATGCAAAATATTCCACGTGTCTACATCCTGGCTCCTCTTCCCAAGGCGGACCACCAGCACATTCACTCGCTGGAACATCCGGATTTCCCTTTCCATTTATTTTGCTATTTTCCAAAAATCATTATTTTTGTCATTTTTACCTTCCTTTTACATGGTAATAAGTAAGGAAAGGAATGCGCTTTACATTATTTATTATTTCCCATGTACAGAGAATATTTATTTTCCTCGCTCATATTTTCCCTATTTATTTTATGATCGGGTTTTTTGCCAGTCGCTCCTAGCCGTGGCCTCACGTGCAATTAAAACGTAGCCAACGTTGTTAGCAGGGGCTCATCGTTAGTGACAGAATTACTAGAGAGTACATTATAATGGGACAACCACCTACCTATTAGCAAACAATAAGTGAAATCTTTCCATTATATTCCAATAAATTGTATGTTGTGCTCTTCTATTTGTCTGCCGACGTGTATTTCCTTTTGACTACCCACGAACTAAGCACACACTACGAACACAGCAGAGGAAATATGTTCCAGTAGGCATACAAAAGGCACAGGTGTTCCTCTTTCCTTCAATAAATCCCTTCAAATCATTGCAATTCCAAATATTCACATGTACCTACACATACAAATATATATGTTTACAGTGAAGTGACGTGTGCGTGGATTTTATTCTATTTTGTTTCAACAGCAGCAACTGCCAGTATCCGCCTGTATCCATATTCTACATCAAACGGGAATTTGCAAGGTTTTTATTTAAATAGAATGAATGAGCCAGAGTGCCTAACTAAATGCAGAGCTAATTTTTGTGACTTTGTGTGAATGAATGAAAATGAGTTAAGTCAAAGGTAAAAGAATAAGCAAGTATCCTAGAGCCATGTCTAACACATACCATGTCCATGTGTATATCCTTGTCCTTGAGTTGAGTACAAATATGTCAGCTGTGAAGATTGCATTGTGAGCAAATCCATATCCACAAGCCAATGAAGCCCAATCAATGCAACGCAAAAAGCTATCAACAATGATCAATGTAGGTAGCATATCAAATGGAAATCAGTGGCGAAGGGAAAAAAGGTTAAACAGTAACCTCCTAATTACAGATTGTAATTAATTACTAATGCTACTCCCTACACCACTGCACTGCCATGTCAATGTCAATATTCAATACACAAAATACTTATAGCTTCATTATTGGGACGGATAAACTTTAGCGCTTTCTATAAATAGCATACGCATATACGGAGCCTACTAATAAATCAAATGACCACAGCAGCTTTGAAAAAAGTCAAAAATGATAACCATGTTTTAAAATAGTGTAAAAAAACATAATGTACCTGAGTCTTCATATACGGAGCCTACTAATAAATCAAATGACCACAGCAGCTTTGAAAAAAGTCAAAAATGATAACCATGTTTTAAAATAGTGTAAAAAAAACATAATGTACCTGAGTCTACTTCTTCTAAAAATACGCAAAAAAAAGGAAAATTGAGCCTTTTGAAAGAGTACAAAACAGGAATATTTACACGTTTACAGCTAAAATATTCGACATGAATTTTGTAAAGTAGAACGTACACAGATAGCTGTAGCAGGAGGTAATTATAAAAATTGCAGTAATGCACCTCCCATGAAAGATATAGGCGGTTGGAACGTTGCTCCATTGAGTACCTCCCAAGAACAATAACAACTGTTCTTGACTACGTATGTAATGTACTTATTTCTGTCTGCTTGTCTAAATCTCCCCAAATCTTAAATTAAAATGTTCCCATGTATGAAATGAAATGGAAATATAAATGAAATGCAGCGCCTGAAGAGCCCAAGACGACTACATTGCCGTGAATTACCGTATTTGTGCTTGAAAACAAATCCACAAGGATGCTAATAATCATGTTAATTGGAGTAGCAAACTGGGTAGAAGTGTACAGAGGGCCGGAGGGATGGGATTATGCATTCAATGGACGCCTCTCATTGACTTTTGATCTGCTGGCTCCGTGTACAGTGTGTGCTGTGCGTGAAGGATGTGTGTTGTGGACGTGGATGTAGGTCGCCGTAGAAGCTCCTCGCTTTCCTTCTCACAGATCACAAGAGAGAACCCTTTGCCGCCAGCCAAATACACTCCACATTTATACGACAGAACCATCCAATGCAATCCATGCAATGAGAAGTAAACGTTCTGCATCTTCCACTCCACAAGCCAAACTAAAAGTCAACAACTACACACAACACCTACGGGGCCTTCCACATATTACCCATGGCAGTGCGATAGGTAGTTATCATCTGTAGCACAGACCGAACTGAGCGCGACAGGTGCTTACAAATAGCTTCTATCAGAATTGTTGTCCTTTGAAATAAAAACATTTTTTATTTTAAAACAGAGTTAGGTACTACATAAAATACGCGGCTAATTTTTAAAAAGGCCAACTTTGTAAATGTTGCTAATTTTAGGAAGCTTGACTGATGCTTGAGAAACGCTAATACCGTGTTTCGCACTTTACCTACGACTTACCGACCAACATATATAACTTTTTTTTCAAAGGCCTAAAAATACTCCGCATAATAAAAATATAATGAATTTGTATTTTTTAAAGCCTTATTCTTAACTAAATAATTGTAACGTATGCGTAATACTTGGGCGACCCCCGGCAGCCCTGTTAGTTAGATTTAATATACAAAGGGAAAGAAAATGCGTGAGTTGCCGTAATGTTGGCTCTGTTCCTCGCGTTGCCATTAACAACGACCACTACTGCACACAGTTTCATTCGTCCGTTTTGTATTTCAAAGGAATTCTATTCTCAATTGTTTGCCCTTAACGAGCATACGCTGTCTTCCCTCAGCCTTCCACATTTATGTACAAATGAAACATTTCAACTTTCGAGAAACAGACGCAGGCACGGTGTGGAAAATGCTTACGGAGAGTACTAAAAATGTGCACACCGTGCAGCCACGGCATTATAGCTTAGATATCAATTATTTATACGAGTCCAAGAAAAAACGTTCGCGGATTCTTTATTCTAGTCATACACTCTGCTCCCAAAAAGCTCTTCAATGCAATGTCTGAGTATTGATAGATACGTCCATTCAATCGATTCAAATGTCTCTTTCGGCTTCTTTTGGTGGAAAAAGAAACAAGCCAAAAAAGGAAAGAGAGACGGGAAAAACTGGGGAAAGACATTTATATAAAAAAAACAAAACGCTTCATGTTGGCCTGTCCATACATTATATAGGTACATTGCATTGTAAATCAAAATTCAGATTTTAACTTTGAAACATCTTTTTTTCTTTAAAAAAATAAATATGTAGAAAAACATTTGTTCAACAACAATTTGAAATGTAAATATGGAAGTTCTACAACTGTTCGGTTTTATAATCGAGCAACATTATGTTTAAAATATCTCTATCAATCACCTGCCGCATTATTACTGCACATTTACCAATTACACAAGTGCACTAATGTCTTTCGAATGACACTGATTAACCTTACAAACAATACGGAGAGGTCAAATGAGAATTTTTCGAAATGGAAGTTCAATTGGATTACACAAGCATCCGAGTAAGAACGTAAATTAAAGGTTGTAACAATCTGTTGTTGTAAGATAAAATATTCAAGAATGTACCAACAGATATTTGCTATTGACACTACAGAGCTAACAGTGATAGATGACGGCGCTAAAAGGTAAAGGTAGATCCAACAATATATCGTAGTGTGAGGCAGATAGCGAGAGATTGCATCATCATCCACAGTACACGCAATATAAAAAACAAACACACTGGAAAAATAAATTCCCAAAGAAAATTCAAAACTGACGTAATCTGGATACAACTCAGAGCTCAATATTTTCCATTTACGAATCTACGTGACTCTCTTTCTGCCAACGTTACACAAACACACAATGTAATTAAAATGTAATTACAGTTAGAGTACTTCCACTATTTTAACTTATTTTGTCCTTAAAAGGACAAATATTTTACCTAAGCATTCGTTCGACAAAGATTCTCTACAACATTACTTCAAAACTGACGCACTTTTTACGAATACCTAAATTATACGTCTTTTCCGGATATAACATTTATAAAAAACCAAGATGCAAAGAAGTAACACGAACCTTTAACAACATTATTAGTCAACTTTTAGTATTTGTTTTCCCAATAGCTATGTTGGGACAGGCAAAGAAGGAAATTATATTTTAATTGTCTTTTCTTCAAATATTTTGAGGGTGTAGCTTTGGCGTTGGCATGTATGTGCCGTCTAAGTATGCACATGGGTCTGTCATTTCAACTTTGAATGGCTTAATCATGTTGCTTCATACCTATGCAGAGTGGAGCGTAGCCACCACATGCATTGCATTCGGCAGTCAAAGTGAATTGAAATTGAAAAATTCAAAAAGGAGTTTACGTGAACGTCAGTCAGACGTCATCCCCATAGCAAAAACGTCAAGACAAAACGCATGCAGTTTTCCTTCCATTACAATACATTTGATTATCAAGCGTTACAGAAGAAAAAGACAAAAAAGGGAGGATTTATTTAAAAAGGTCGTAGGTGCAGAGGTTTAATAAATGAATATATCTTCATAAATACAAAAAATATGGAAGGAGAGGAAGGAGGGCATAAACCCATTCAAACATTTTCAAGCACATTTACCGGATGCTTTTCTCCATTTCCCACACTGAAGAAGCAAAGAGAGCTAACTGCCCATTCAATAGTAACACCATCCCTTCTGCTTTCAGTAATTTGATTGCCAATCAGATACATGTAATTATTTGCAGCACCAGGGTTGTGGCTATCGTAAGAATGCTAGATACATAGTACAGATACTCCTTTTTTGAAAGTGCAAAACACGATACATATCTGTATCCACGTTGTCAACAAGGCAAAAACGAATCAGTGACAAAAATACAGCAAAAACTATAATAATTGAAAGGCACCTCTCCTAAATACAGTTCCCTGTCCCTGCCCTTAGGGGCCTTTCTAATATGACGTACACAATATACATAAATGACCACATACTTACCACTACACTTTTGAAATAAGAAAATACTATGATTTGCAATTTTTCACAACACTAGTTTCAAGTTCTGCTTTTTTAGAAGGAGGTTCTTAGCATGCTTTTTGGCACCTTTTGAAGTTCTTTTGTCAACAAATTTTGCCTAATTTAAAAGATTTTTCAAAATTCAAATATGATGACGCCATTTCTGCAAGGCCCTTAACTGTTAGCACTCTGCACATAATGTACATCCTGCATTGCCCATATAGCCATAACAATAATGCATTCCTAGGCTGGCTATGCATATACTGTAAAATATTATGCATTTTACTTATGCATGTATCCCTCACGGTTCACTACCCTGGCCCAGCAGTCCTTGAACTTGTTTTCCAGAAGAAGACGAAGAGAAGCAAGTAGTATATGGTATAGGTCTGATTAGGTATACGATGTGGTACAAACTGCATAAAACACGTAAAAAGAAGCGCTAGTAGCAAAACTATGCTATATAATCCCTAAGGTTAGTTTAAAATTCTTAGAAACTGCTCCATTTAAATCCTCTACACAATATCGAAATCTGAGCTACAGCCTTAGTACTACATCCCACACTCCAATCAGATTAAAGACGAAACTGCTCGCAAGAAAGCAAAGATAATAAAAGGTAAAATACCCAGAATTTTAAAGGAAAATACAAGAGTGCACTCGGAAATCACAATGGTTAATTCCCTTTTAAATCCTTCAGATTTTCAACAATTCTTTTCTTTTTTTATTTTCTTTCAAGGGAATCAATGCTGTTGCTATGTTCGAAGGACTGGACAGGGAAGGAAGGGATAGAAACAGGCAAGAACCCGTGACCCATCTACCCACGTAGGTATCTCCAAGAGTTGCCCACCTTTTTCTTCATTTTAACATTCTAACAGAAATTCAACCATTTTAAATTCAAAGGTCCACATTTTTTCAAGGCCTACAGATCTAAATTCTGACTCTATTGGCCCACTACTTTAGTTTAATGCTACAAGGCTTAAGAAGCAAAGTAGTCTTTAAATGGCGTTTACAAAAAAAATATGCACAGAATATGCTTTTTAATGTTTTTGTGAGGGTTCTCATTGATTAAATGTTTTTTTGAAAATGTGCAAAATGTCCTATTTGATACAAAAACAATGTGGGCATTAATAATATATACTTTTCCTATTTGATATTGTTATTCTACATACAGTTTATTCGTTTAGCATGATTTTATATTCATTTACCATTCGAGTTCATGTGGCATAAAAATGTGTAGTGTGTACTCAGTATAAAAAACGATAATATAAAAATAATTTGAGTAGCGATACACATTACGCAGATAATGTACCTACGTATATAATACAGAGATACTGTGAACCTGTACAAAGGAGGGCTTTGCCTTTGACTTGCCTCAAATAAATGTTAAAAAAGTTAATAAAGTCTTAAATGGTGGCTATGCTACGGAGCGAGAGGTAAAATAGGGACATGAACTCTCAAAGTGGAAGTTCATTTCGTTTTATAATAAAAAGCCAAGCCAAGAGAACTCAAGAAACTTTCATAAAACTCAATAAACTCTCAAGAAAGAAGAAGATGAAGGCAAGGTAGAAAAGTTTGTAACGTACACACACACACACACATACACACAAAAACTGTTTTCTTTCAGCATCGACACTACACCGCACCACATAAAATCATATAGAGACTACGATTCGAAATCATGATTGTGATGAAGTGCCACGAGCATGAAATAACACGAGAAATAACATCACAAGAAGAAAAATAAGAAATCACATATGAAACAGATACCCAAAGGAAGGCATGCAGTATGCACCGAACCAAACCAAAACAAGCCAAGTTCAAAAAATATATCTCCTGCTCCCAAGCTAACGCCGTGCTCACTTTAGTGTAAGCCACAGTAGAACCGTAAAGGATGAACGAGAAACATAAAATAATGATCAAACTAAGAACTACGAGGGCGCCCACAACTTATGTCTGCCTCACAAATATTTTCCCCTTAACTCTTTTGAAAACAATTTTTTTGGTGTACAAAGTAAGCAAATAGGATTTTTTCCACCTTTCCAAATGTGCAAATATGACTCTTTCGCTCACGTTGAACATTTAAAGGTGTAAATATATGACATTTTGTTCCTTTTCAAAAACATAATCATCCGATTTCCACCCTTTAAAAAATATAAATATCGCAATTTAACCCTTTTCAAACAATACGTTTTTCTACTTTGTGCCACTTAGAAATACGCAAAGTGGACACTTGACATACCTTTTGACTCGCTAATAACGCTACGCGTCAAGCAATCCACGAAATCATCCCATTTAAATGAAAAGAAGATACCTAGTAATTTATGGACGGCTCCAAGAAAGAGGCAGAGGGAACATAGCTGTAGACTGTAGAGAGCTTTAATAGCTACGCAGGTATTTTCTACACATTCTTTCCACACACTCTCACACACACCACCATGCTTTCTAAACGCCTATTGAAATTCCAATTCTATTCACAAAGAACAACAACTACAGCCAAGGAGAACGTTGGGAACGACATTAACAATGTAAAAACCATTTCTGATTTCAACTCTCCGTGGGTACCTACGCAATATAGCTGTAGCTATAGAGCCTCTCAAAAATCAAAAAGTGATATATACTAATACACAATTTCCTTCCTTGTAAAAAGATAGGAAGGCAGCCTCCGCCCTTGCCTTCTCATTCTAATTCCAAATCCAACTTTCTTGCCTTCCTCCACTTTACACACTCAACTCAAAGACAAGCCTTCCTTCGTCCAAGCAGCTAATGGCTTCCATCTGAAGGTAAGGTGGACGGCAAAGGAAAGGTAAAATACATACACAAGGATTATTAAATCATTTCTTGGGGACTGCACAACCTTTTCCACCTCATATAAATGAGCAAATAGCACATTCTGCAGTCTCCACATTTTCAAACCAACTAAATAAGGTGATTTCCACCGTGTCAGACAAATAAATTCCTAAATAGTAAAGCAAATCCTAGGACTTACAATTAGTTAGATTTTATCAATACATTTTTCATCGTTTCAAAACCACTCAAATACGAATTTTCAACCGTTGCAGATTCATGTAAATTTTACATTTCGCATCTTTCCAAAATCATGTATGTAGATAGAACTTTTGTCAACTCTTCAAAAACACGTAATTACAAGGTATGTTGTGCCTTGTGAATAGCACGTAATTATAGGATTTTGCATCTTTTCAGAAACATGCAAATGTAGCCTTTTACATCCTGTCAATGCCACGTAATGATTCCATTTTGCCTCGAGTGTAGATACTACATACTGCACGCATTGAATTAAATTGAAGGCGGACGTAGACAGGGAGAGATCTATAATTTCTACTCTTGTAGCCTCTACAGCACTCATTACTACAGAAGTGCATTGGTTGAGGAGACGCTGGGATTCCTTGAATGAAAGGTGGCTTTGGATTGGGATGCTGACTATCGAGTGATGATTGTGAGAGGCACAGAGAGCAGAGATCTGTGATCCACGAAGGGAAATCAAAAGCCTTCCCTTGGTCCTGCTCGTAGT
Source organism: Dicyrtoma fusca (assembly GCA_034695205.1). Taxonomy (NCBI): domain Eukaryota; kingdom Metazoa; phylum Arthropoda; class Collembola; order Symphypleona; family Dicyrtomidae; genus Dicyrtoma; species Dicyrtoma fusca. The sequence goes on along the minus strand of JAQFZC010001976.1, from coordinate 15,390 downwards.
GACGCCAATGACGGCGAAGGACGCCGGATTTTTTAAGGATTTCAAGTCACGGATTTCCTTCCACAGACTCCGTCTGCACACTGCATTCCCAAAGGCCAGAGCACTTGGAACAGAAAGCTATACTTCATGAGCAAATGGTGACTTGTAATTCCGTAATTAATTATATAAATAAATATAAAGGAGTCCTTTGACTTTGCCTTCCACTCCGTAGGTGCATGGCTGGCTGACTAAATGATTTGATTTGTTGCTTGGGCCGTAGCTAATGCATCACTATCTCATTTATGAGGATATCGACATGGCACATGCTAGAAATTAACGTCGTAAAAATAACCCACCATTCCTTGCTCTCACTCCCAACTCTTTCCTTTCCTCATTAGGGGCATTCCACTAAACATGGCATAGACAACTACTTTATCTAATGTCCCAGTATCATTCTTTACAATTTAGGTATCTGTTTTTGTTTCAAATACTTTCTTTAATTCAAATCATAATGTATCTTTATGACGTCATTTTGGAAGGTCTCTTACACTCCATGGCTGTAGATCCGCCTTCATCACTGGATCACTTCAAGCCTAATACGTACAATAAATCACTAACTTTTCCTCACTCGCTTCTTGATGGCTACACATTACAGCAGTACAGGATTATTTGTACTAAATCACAGACAGACCGAACTGAAGTTTGTACCTTAGGGACACAGATTGACATTATACAATCTGCCGCAGATTTGAATCTTTGTTAAACATGTGAAAGAAAAATAATAGGAAAATAATATTGAGAAGAAATAGGAAATGGGGAGCTGGAGTTTAGAGTGAGCAGAGTGAGGAACGGGACGGGAAGGAGGGCCAGGCAGTGCAGTGGCCAGAACAGAGCGGATGTGTAGTATTATTACACAGTTTTTGCCCCCATTAAAAAGATAGCAGTGCCTAATTGTAAAACAAGTTGGAGGTCAGAGGCAGGTGTGTAGGTGCTACATAGATATAGCCATGGCTATAGTCATCTACTTATATGCACCTATATCTCGTCAGAGGAAGGAACCACTCGAGAAACCTCAAGACTGCTCAAACTTGGTTGTGTTAAAGGACGGAATTAAAGACCGGACGTGGACGTGGAAAACAAGACTACAATTCTGAACAAGTACAGAAAAAACATCCTTTCCTTCCTCACAAGTCTTTAACGCAAATGAAAATGTCCCTGGATCCATTGTAGTAGTACACACCACATGAGCCAAGGGCAAACAATATATTTTTATTAGTAACTTTTAACTCAAAGCGTTCAATAATTAAAAAAGTAAAAACGAAAAAAGCGGTGTCTCCTAAATATAGAACCACCGACAACATTTTGGCTAGACTGCCCTACAACTTTCAAACAAAACGTTCAAAAAAGAAACTTGGTGCGAACATTCTCCTTACAATAGACTTCAAATATTGTAGCCAGCAATGAAGGTCACGGGTCAACCCAATCAAATGGTTAAGGATTTACGGTCACTCCATCGTATTACGCTCATTTGAGAGCGGTGTCAATGGAGAAATCATGACTTATTTCCCTATTTGTGCGAGTAAATGAACATTTCCTTTCCTATTTTTATAAAAAGCACACAACTAGAACCACAGTTAAATTTCCTACAAGAAACTATCGTTTGTAAAAGAGTCATCGCAGGGGTCAATTCACACCCATAAAACCGGAACACACAACTGCTGCGCCGCTACAGCATTAGCATGGAAGAGCGTAAGTGCGGGGACTGCAGTGCCTTCCGGTGGTCGGTGTTTTGAAAAATATTGAAAAAAGTAGGTAATTCAATATTTTAAAATGAGTTCATTATGTACATATTATATTAAATTAATACTAGCTTTTCAATAAATAGGGAAACAGATTTAGAGTGATTAATAAACTGGTATTCCCATAGTTCAAAAATGGTTATTTCTATTCTTGTACTACTGGAAAGATCCCCACTCCCCAGACCTCTAGAATAAGTAGAATTTGAAGCGGTGGTAGTAGGTCTACTAGTGAAGCTGCTGGTGTAGACGAGGGCAGATTGTCTCAAATATAATATTCGAGATAATAAGATGAGATGGTTCGGAGCTCTGAAAATGTTCCCATGTCCCCCAAGGAGTCTCGGATCCGACCCCACGAGTCCGTCGGACGGAGGCAGCCGAAGGGAAACGAAGGAAGGGAAAAGGGTACGAAGCCAGACTCACAAAATAAAAACAGCCACCACACCAGACAACCTTCAACTTTCAAGCTTTCCAGGAACTAAAGATCAGAGGAAAGAGCGAACAAATGCAAAAGCACACTCTCCAAGCCTCACAGTACATATCTTCCACGGAGAAGCATTAACATTTTCAACCATTATTTGTTCGTAGCTTTTAAAATACAGATCACAGAGTCTCTTTAATAACCTACGTAGGTACTTAGGGACTTCCTTTTTGTCAGTGCTCAGTGCAATAACAAAAAAGCATTGCATGGCTGAGCTTGTGATTCAAAATTTTTGTTAAAACTTAAATAGCCAAATTGGAAATCTACAAGGATTTTTAGGGGTTACCTATGTACACACAGAAATGTTTCCTACGTATTAAATGTACATATTATAGTGAATTACTAACCAAAACGGCTAAACGAATTAGTACGTGAATATAGCAAGTTTGATTGCAAGTTTAACACCTTTAGAATGATGGAAAGGTTATGACTCCAGGTTCTGGTTATGGTTTCTGGGCCTGGGTCCTTTAAAAGTAAGCAACTGAGCTGAAGAGGGTGGAAAATAATAAACGAAGATAAAAGAGTCCCGTTTCCGTCCGTTTGTCCGTCACATCATCATCATCACCACCGTCGTCGTATTAAAAAAGGAGTGCGGCTGCCTATTCTATTGCCTACAGAGGCCCCTATACCCAGCTATACCGGCACCGACCGCTGGAAATTTTACAAGACTGCCATTGCCATATATCACGAGGCCGGAGACCAGCGTAATAGGGGCAGCTATGCAACGCTACACAACTCAGGATGAGCCACTCAGTCAGGAGTGTAGATCCTGAGTTTTAGAGATTTAACGGAAACGGAGCAGATGACGAGTTGGGTCTGGCCTGGGAGACCCGGGTTATTTTCTAGCCCACCCTTTAACGGGAGTGTCTATACCTATATGCTATACCCTACACCCACCATCCTCCCGACAGTACATTTTGCGGAGCTCCCTTTGCCCTTCTTTCTCCCTGTCTCACCATGTCTGTCCTAATCCTAAGTGCCCTCCTGGACCAAGACCAGCCGTACTGACGACTCAAATGAGCCCCCACATATACTAGGCGAGGCTGCTATACCTACACTCTTATAGATATAGCCATAGCCCTATAGGTACAGACAGCGTGTAGTTTTTAGCTTTATTAGTGTCGTGACAAAGAAAGAAGGGAAGACGAGGACGGGATTCGGCATCCGGGGATCGGGATCCAATGTTCACAAACATGGGCATTTCACAGCAAGCGCCTTTTATTTATTACATCACAGAAACACTTTTACTTATGTAGGCATAGTGTGAGGCAGATATAATGGAATAGTAATATTTAGTTTAGGATTTGGGACTCTCAAAGGATGACTAAATAGAAATGGGTTTTTAAAGTTTTTTTTAATACTCTTTCCAAGAGAAATCTGGTATTTTTATATTTTTTGAAAAAACGTCTATATTATGTTTTTAGCCATTTTAGAAACATTATTTTCATTTTCCCCTTCTATCCACGCTCTTTTTCAATTCCAACTCAAAGCGTATATTATAGGATACCATACTAGCAAGGCTCCTCTAGTACAGTGATAGGATGATTTATGTATTTTGGAAAAGGTTGACAATGGGATTTCTTTTACGGTTTTTTTGAAGGATGGTCAAATTTGCGAGGTCCCCAAGAATGGATGTGCTGTACGTAGAATATTCCATGTTCCCATGCCCATGTGGCCTCCCAATCTTCAACTTTACTTGGATTTCAATTTGAACACTGCCCTTCTTCACCCAATACTCCACTCCTCATATTACTCCCAATACTGACTGCACTTTAATTTATTCACGAGCCCTCCATCCACTCTCCATCAGCAGACTCGTCATACGAGTATCTCCACTATCTCCCCATACATCTTCACACAAATACACCCAAATCCACACACTGCACTCGCTACACTGGTGCACCCAACACAATGCCTCTATCTCTCATGTCACATTGAGCCTTTGCCCAAGACCAACCCTGCAGAAGGGACTAAGTGAATGGAAGGGAAGGGGAAAGAGAATCCAGAGAATATTATTGTCATCGTCGTCTGTGGAGAGAGAGAAAAGCATGTGTAGTCTTCCATTAGCTCCATTATTAGTTCCAGCCAAAAGTGAACCAAACGCCAGCCAGGAAGGGACAGAAATTGAAAATCCGAACTGTCCAAAATGTCCTCCAAAATCCACCCTAATCGCTACCCCACGGACAAAGTAAGAGGAACAAAGCACCTTCAGAACAACTACAAAGTGCCCTGCCATACATTTTATTAGCATCCACCATTGACAACAGAAGAACAGAACAGTCAGTACTGCCAGAGCCACTTCCAATGCAGCGTCCACAAATTACCTTTTACCATTCCAAAATCTCAAAGTCTATTAGTTTTCAGGACTAACGATCCAGTTAAAAGTTAAGCTCAGGAGCGTCAAGCCTACAAATTAGACTCAATACAGATATACATGTCAAATGGGGGTAACTACTCAAACTTTCTTCCGTTAATATTAAACAGTACTGCTGACTATAGAGACATCCTTATTATTTTTATTATCATTCGCTTTACACTACAGAATCACCTCGGGTGTGAATGTCACTGTTACTTTTGCACCAACTTAAAATACTTCCAATTGTTGGTAAACTAGTAGGGACGTAATACCAAATCGTCAATACTTTAGGCAGGTATACACGCTCTTATACGCCTCCGCTCTCAAGGGACTGGACCACAGCATCATTATATTATTTCAAAATCTATAGTCACTCTTAAGCAAATGGCTGCCTCCTGGCTTAGCACTGCTACAAAAATGTAGGTAGGTACATGGATACATTCACTATATCAGCTGGAAGTCCTAATCTCAAGGAACACGTGATGAGGGCAAATATTATCACTCCAGTGGAAAACTTTCAACAGTTCCGTTCTACAAACAAGCAGAAGGACAGACAGACAGACGCACACCTGTCCTTCCTCCAATTTATAATTTTTGAATTAAAAAATACTCTCAAGTACTCTGAACTTGAAGCTAGAGAAAAGGGAAGGCAAGGAACACAATCATAATGATTGGAGACCAAGCACGGGCCAATTTTTACATCTATCTGTACAGCTAACCTTGCTTTTGGAAGTTTTCTTGGTAATACAAAAGATTGAAAAATAGGAAATAAAAAAAACATATGGACATTGAGACAGAAGCCCGGTGAAAAAAGGGAGCCTTAAATTAATATCGCGAGATGAACGCACTCCCAACTGTCTTCCAGACAGACGTCCGTCCATTCGATCACCACCTGTCCACTCAATACACAGAACTACCCATCTACCTATAATACCTTACACGCACTTGGCACAGGCCAAACCAAACCACCGAAAACCAAAAACTAAATCAAAACTTACACAGGACAGACGTACAACAAAATAACTACAGAGCAGAGGTTCCAACAAAAAAAAACTGAAAAAAAAACTGGAGGCGCTGAGGGTCCTACAGATGAACCTTAAAATTTTAAAATATATCAAAGTAAGGCTTAAAAGTCTTAAGACTCCTGTGCAGAGAGTCAGTCCTACAGATAGTGTGTGGGGAGGCCTTGATTTAGAATTGAGAATTAGATTTAGAGCCTTCCCTTTCCCTTGGGTTTCCTTGGGTCTTTCTTGTCTTGACTTGGGTTTTTATTTTGGACCATTTGCTGGAAAGGAAGCTGAAGTGAGGGGAACTGAAGAAAAAATATATGTAAGTACCGACATCACACGTTGGCCATCCAGCCAACAGCCAAACATCATCATCTCACATCTGCCTGTCTCTTTTTTTTATTTCACCAACAAATTCGAACAAAATGAGCACATCTGCTTCCACCTTCTACTGTCCTATAGCCGACCAGCCAGATTGCAGAGATATACCTTTAGTAACATACCAGATACCCAATGTAGGTGTCTTTAACCGTGCAGACGGAAAGATCCACATATAACTGATAGCTAAGGACACAGCTTGAAAAAATGAACTGACTTGACTCTTGAAATTTATAAAATTCCAATTCTATACGATCCATGTTGTGTCTCATGTGCCGATGTACATAGGTATAACAATACTATGCTTTTGAGGCTCCATGTGAACATCCTTTGTCTCTATTTTCAATATTTTCTTTGTCCTTCAACATGTATAGGTAGGTTCATCTGTATAATGCCTTAGAGGACTACCAGCACTAAACAGGTAGGCACATCCATTTGAAGCTTTTTATTCTGAGTTTTCTCTGTTTTGCTAGTTAGTGTGGATTTAATGGGAGTCAATTACAATTAGAACGTCGGTAAAGTGCTTGCAAGAGACCTTCTGGAGGGTCATATCACATTTTTGTCCCTTGGAACATTAACAGCAAGTTTTGCCCATTTCGAAACCATGTAAGTACATATGTTTACATGCTTCTTAAAAACAGGTAGGTATTATTAGGTTTTGCACTGGAAAAAAACGTGACTACTACGTTTTGAGCATTTAGAAACCCATGATGTTAAATATCAAAAGCTGTGGGCCTCTTTAAAACGTTAATGTGGTATGTTTTGGGTCTTATAGAAATGCAATTTGGTATTTTATTTTTATTAACAAAACAACTTGAGTGAGACGTTAATGACAATGTATTACATATTACAATCCGCCTGATTAATGGTTGGTTGGTCCATGGTTGTTTTGTGGTATTGATGCTTGCATGACTTAAAAAACTTAATTAATTAGTGAAATTAATAGTAATCGTGGAAAAGCTTACCAGACGACACCAAAGGCACCATAGCCAATGGGACGATCCGGCTGAACGTCGACGGGTGAAGTTCTTTCGGGTGAAGTGTAGCCACCACTCCCACCCCCGTTTGTCGCCCCACCCCCATTACTTTTGACGGAAGAAGAATTTGAATTAATTCCAATGGAGTTACTCTGTTGATTATTATTATGAAAGTAAGCAGCGGCCAGAACGGCTTGATGATGTGACTGATGATGATGATGACTCACGCCCATGATGGGGGCAGCTGGACCCGCCAAAGTCGACATTTTGATAAAAGCAATTTTTTAAAATTTTACCAAACAAGCAAAGGATTTTAAACAAACAACTTTTTCCTTATTTTTCAACCGTAGCTCGAAGCACTGTATATAATATAGATCCTATTTCCAGGAACTTTTTTTAACAGTAAACTACGAAGCACTCGAAGACGACTCACTCTCCCACGTTGAACCGAAAACTTGCTCAATTTTTCCACACAAATTGACAAATTGTTCTTGTCTCCTCAAATATCTTGACTCTGACGAACTCGGTTAGACGCAAACTTCGGATTCGGAATCACTACGAAAAAGAAAAAAACAAACAGAATTTTTTAATGCAGTGCTTCAATCAATGCCGATATCTAAAATACAGCCAGGACGCTTTTTGAAACCGTAGTAATTCAAAGGAACAACACTTTTTAACAGTCGATTTCTAGAAAATAATTTTTACGAAGCTCATTTGTATACCGTAAAAACACTTTACCTAACCATGGATTTTAAAAAGCCGCTTTTCTATTTTAAAACAAAAACACTTTTTCTAGATGTGCATTTCTAAAATCCTTTTTCCAGACCAAAGATTTCCGTACAAAAATACTTTTTCTAACTGTAGATTTCTGAAAGGGTTTTCTAGAAAGTGGATTTCTGTATAAAAACACGTATAAAAGTGGTTAATTTATATAAAAAGCACTTTTTTAAACTTGCAATAGAAAAGTTTGCTACAGTAGAGCACTATGAATGTCTGCATAAATAAAAAGGACGGTATTTGAAAATGTATCACGATTTCACAATTTGACACACTCGACGATTATTTTACACACATTTCCCAATCCTTTTGGTAGACTTTACATACAGACAGATAGGAAGATAAGGAAGGCTGACTGCTACGCGAAGCCAAAGGAAAAGTTTTTCGAGAGCTCCTTCTCAGCAGAATTCTACGCTATTATTGTGAGATAGTTGAGGGCAGGGAAGGCAGACTGAGGCTAATAGGACTGGCAAGGGACAGAGCTCTGTCTCACACAGGTAGATATTGGTTCTTGAACGTTAAATGAGTTGAAAGACAAGTTATAAAATAAATATCTCAAGTAAAGTAAAAGTTGGTTGGTTGGTTGGCTCGAAAATGCGTATGTACGTTCACTACTGGATGGTCTGGTGGACGAGGTGAAACGTGAACTCTATCATATTTTTCTATATAATCATTCATGCTTCCTTCTCTCGTCTCCATTTATTCCACCGTACGAACGAGCTCAGCCTTTCGAGCTCCTTTGCTTTTTACTTTTTGGGCTCTTCCACGTCCAATTCCAATTGGAAATGAAAACGAAATAAAGATCCACCGCACTTCTCTGATTAGTGGATTACTTGGGAGGACGCTAGTCCTTTGGATTAAGTCGAATTATTTATAAGCTCAATATAATGAAGGCATAATCATAATTTATTTCATGCTTTTGAGAAATAGCTACCCTACCTGTATTTCTATCCAAATACTTTTTACTGTATACTTACATAGATTTATGTAAAATAAAAGCTGCCTTGAAAGATCTGTGAATAATAATGCAAGTTTCCTAAATAGAAATTTTTCGAAATCGAAACTGCCAGTCTCTGTAAAAACAGCTTCTAAATCACCGCTGACATCAAAACCAGTGTTTAATCACCCAAATACATAAAGCACAGGCTTTGAAAATCGACAAGATCCAGTGAGCAATTTTGCCAGTTGGAAGTCTGTATACACTCCTAAACGGATGTGGCTGTGAGCAATCGTAGAATTACGGTACTCCTAATATTTGTGTATAGAAGTAGACTATCTATATTCTGTACAGCAAACTTAAATTTTTGGTTAAAAAGAAATTCTGTTTCGTATACTGAGTCCATTGGGCTATCCTCATTGGAGGACAGTGATGACCTTGTTTTGTTAATAAAGTTCGTCTTTCTCTAAAATGCAGCATAGCTATATAAAATAAAAGGTCTTGTTGTCGTTGGTTGGGTTGAAATGTCTATAGCGGTAACTATAGTTGGCTAAAGTGAAGGAAAATAAGAAATAAAAGCTTGGAGTGTGAGCGTTGACGTTGACGTAGGTACGAGACCTTTATTTTGTGGATGTTGTTGTAGTTCTGGTGGTTGTTGGTGAGTGGCTGTGTAGTTATTGTAGTTTGTACTTAATGCACGGAGATTATGAAAGGAAACCCAAGAGCCAAAAAGTAACAAGTTGGACGATTTCTCTTCGTCGGCAGTTCATTCTCATATGCATCCATCAGCTTTCCATCCTCCGTCCTTTGTCCCTCTCCTCTTCCTTTTCTTTTACATTTTTCATGGGCCAAAGACTTCTCTCATGCACCACAATTAAAGCCCAGCCAACAAAATTCAAAATGTGTCTCATACACCCAAATCAAGTGTCACCCTACCCAAAGGCCCTAGTCATTTCAATTTAGAATAACAATGTTTTTTTCCCCTTTTTTGGAACGGCTAAATATAATGTTTGGCCCTTTTCAAAAAAAACACCAAGTTTTGTACTCGTCGAGGACTGAATTCTAACTGAATTGCTCTTTTAAAAATAGGAAACTCATGTTTTGTACGTTCTGACAACGATGGTTATAACGTTTTGGACATTTTTTAAAGAAGACTGTACCGAAAAACAATTCTGTCCAATTTCCACTTCCAACTACAAACAATGACAAACATTACACCGCCGACTTTTCCTAATTTATTTAGACCTCGAGATGGGCGGTCTTTTGGTGGGGCGGCTAGTAAATAGTGATGTATATTTCTTTTAAATATTACAGAATAAATAAGAAACCGTCACTAGCTGAGCCGTGAAAAAAGACAAAAAACGGTTCTAAAATGAACCCAAATCATAACAAACGTCAATGCCACAACTCTGAACGAGCGACATCCACCAAAACAAATCTAAAAAATAAACCACAAACATGTACACAACTACACATAATTACAGCCATTTATTTTTCATGTGTAGCCTTAAGAACTCGTTGCTTATATTTTTGGGGTTTTTTCTTAAATTACAGACATACTCTCCCTTAAGCTTCCCTTTTACTTTGTTTTGCGGTTAATAATTTTAATTTCGCCTTAGGTATGTACATATATGTATTCTACTTTTTTCTGTTCGTTTATAATATTTGCAAAGGCTTAATTCTGATTACCTCACAACAAATTACAGATTACAACTGCTTGCATCTTTATTGAGTATGAAGCATTGAATACACTTTTGACGTAATACACCAAGTCATTTGGCAGTTAGTACTAAGAGACACTGCAATTTCGAATAAGGATGATGATCACTATCCTGAATTACTATTATTATCATTAGCATTTAGCATGGCCATCGTCATTACCCATTATGTATTTTGTATTTTCGATTTTGTTGGTTGCTTAAAATATATACAAATCCATAGCATAGGTTTTGGATCTGAATGGATGGACTTGCAAAGTTGTAAACTACAATTTATAATTTGCTATGATATGCTGTAATAATACCAAATCGCCCTCCTTGTAAAATTTCTTTAAAATTTGAAAAGTTTGGCTAGAAAGTAACGTACAGAGAACACTTAATTGTAAACAGATCAATTACTATTGCCAATCTTTACAATTATTGTTGTCGTTACAAATCGAAGGAATCCTGTGAAAGTTTTAAATTTTTTTTTTATTCTACGAGACAAGCTAAACTATCTACAAGAGGGCGATACAGATTATGCACACCTACCTAATATACTTACAACTTCTGGGAGGTATAGTCACCGTATTACTTAATATGAAGCCTTGCAATACTTGCAAATATGACGTCATACATTTTAGATTTGGAAAGCACTTTGAAAGAAGGCAAATCATGGATTAGTACATTTTGAAAAGGTGTTAAACAATCAAAATAGGTTTTTCAAAAGGGCTAGTAATCATTTTGACCTTTTAATAGAGATAGATAAAACACGATATTTACACATTTCAAAACAAGCCATACAATTTGGGTCTAGAAAGCTGTTTTTAGAAAATTCGAATTCGGACTTGAACATTTTGTAAACATCTGTAAAACACTGAATTAGCCTTTTTATAAAGTACAAAATAAGGTATTCACATTCATTTCCAAAAAAACCGTTTCTACTACGTCGTGTATGTAATTGGAAAGCCCCTATCCCTACACGACTGACTGTAGAATCGTAAGCTAACACAGGATTTAAAAAACTGGAAAGAAGTGGTTTCTATGAGATAATAAAATCAGTCCAAATGAAAATACACTCTGGCTCACTATCCACTCCAATCACTCCACGGGATGGATGCGATGAGAATGACAGCAATTAACACGATAATGATAATTAGATAATTTATTGTCGTCCTTCCTCGCATTATGAACTTTAAGGAAGGGAAATTTTCCAAGTGGAAATGGAGCTATTTATAACACTCAAAAATCATTTCTCCTCTCCCCAATCCCCTCTGTCATCTGTATTATTTATACACCCCAGACGCAGTACTGCGTCTACCTACTCTTGATTAGGGTCTTTTCAACTATTATTAACACAAACAACAAACTTCCTGGAGAGGCCAAACTATCTTGTTTTTCTTTGTTTTCTGGGTAAATATGCACCACATTTTTTACACTTGTCCAAATAAATAAATGATTGTATATACGTACATACTTATACAAAGCTTTGACCTTTTAATGAAAAGTATTTATTAGCGTTTTCCACTTCCCAGAAATATAGAAATCACATTAGAGTTTTTTACACCTTTTGAAAAAGTGATAAAAACGTTTTATCAGGTTTAAAACCTTACAATCCCATAATTTTTTATCAATTTTTGGAAATGACCGTATCATGTTTAACACTTTCTCAAGAATAAAATATTCTGTTTTGCATTTTTAAGAGACTGTTATTTCAACATGTGTGAACGTGCAATGCTTTTTAAAGACAAAAGTATGTTTCGAGATTTTTGAAAGACAGGATATACCACAATTTGTTTCCTAACAGACGTTATCTGAACTCCAATAGAAACATCAATGTAATATGTGCAAAACCCCTTATTGTACCAACCAAGCCAAAAGAAAAAGCTTTACACATTTATCCCTACAGATCGCCTATCAGTTTGTTTAATCCTATTGAATCTAAGTTCGAGTTTACACTTACATTCACGGATCTATCGACATGTCTCGACAGCAGATTTGTACTGGAAATATGAATTCCATTGATTGTTCCTATTTAAGTGTTTCTATTTACTCTGTTCACCCATTCTTACTTAACAAAGACAATGCCAACAAAGGGAAAGACGAAAGGTTATTCAATGATACAACTGAGCAAAAATACAATACGTCAGTCTTTAGGAAATAATAAACATGTTATTGGCGATGGCTATTCTGTAATATATTATAATCTCTGTCTGATAAATAAGCAAAGAGAAAAAAGAAATTTTCACGCTAGGAAAACACAAAAACCCAACCCGCCTAAACGAATCACAATCTCAATGTAATTATTTTTATTATTTAACTATTGCACAATTTTAAAAGTTTAGAACTGTGGACTGTAACTCCGAGATTAATGGGGATTGGCAAATGGCAGTAAAGATTACGATTACCAAATCAAAAGCTATACACCTAGTTAAAAGTTACGGATGTTGCACATAAGTTAAAGTTAAGCCATTTGAAATACCTTTAAATGGTGGGAATCCAGAGTTTAAAACCTGCTGATTTATTTTATAATTCTGTTCCTTACTAAAATTAATTTGCAGCATGTGCTTAAGGACGTTAAAAGTAGTCCTAATAACTAATTAACTTTACTAATTAAGAAATAAATAAAAACAGCTTACCTATACTTTTGTTTCCTTTGTCGTTAACGTTACTAGTAATAATAATTATTATTAGTACTTCCCAATGAACATTTAAAATCCATTCACCATCTGATTCTCATTAGTGCTTGAATTACTTGAAATGTAGCAATTTTTATGAAAGTGTAAAACTTGAATATTCTTCAATTATTTCCGGGCAAATTGCAACTGAACCGTGGCTGATGTCAATTTGAAATATCTAACAATGTTAAATTTTGTAAATTGTGAATTCATTCAAAAAATAACTGGTTCCGAAGTTCCGATAGTTAGTTGTTTTCGATTCCGATTCCGATATTATAGTTGTCAGAAGTCCAGACATGCAGGCTGCCACTGTCGAAATTGACGGGTAATTGGAATGGTAATTATATTCCAATTACTCATGTGTAGTATTTACCAGTGACAAACGCTTCTGAGTAGTGGCAACGGACTGGACTGAATTTTCATAAAACTTTCCAACTAGCGAAGGAACGAATACAAAAATAACCGACGAGTGAAGGACGAATCAATTTGAGAATAAATGCTTGGTTCTTCAGTCGATGCGATGGACTCGAGAGAAGGAAATGATTCAAGTTGGTTAATTATTCTCTACAATTTGGATTTTTACTTTTTAGACTTTGAAGCACAGCCGACGGTGAATGGCAACGAGAGAATACGGAATAAAATCACAACTAATGAATGACGACATAAACAAAACGATGAGATATATATCGACAACAATATATATGTACTATATAGTGAAGCAACAACCAAGTTAGCTGTTGATCTGTTACAAATTACGAATAGTAGATTGTAAATTAATGACGAACGAGGAAGTCAAATTTGTAATTGTCAAATCAAATGACAAACATTTTTGTCAAACAAAATTTGCGATATTGAACGTAACGACCAACAAAATAATAGAAATACTAATTATCACAAAACACGTTACAGTTTACTTCGATTCGAAAATCTTGCTTTCGAATTGAAATTTCCGATCCCACATAGGTACATATAACATACATAGGCAGAGTTTCTTCTTTTTTTTCTTTTTTTACTGATGGTGAGCTCAGTAGTCCAGAACTCCAGAAGTCCACAAGTGACAAGTTCCAGTTCCCAATAATATTAGTTTTCAGTTCCACATACAATTATTGCCAGGTATTGTATTGTATTGTAATGTTAATTAAAAAATTGTAAATCGACAATCGTTGGTTAGTTGGTATTTTTGATTGCTATTGCTACTTTTCTTTTAACGGTGGTCAAATCTTGATTTTTGATTTTGAGCATTAACAACTTAAGCTGACATGACTTGCATCATCAACAGGCACAGTCGATTTCGATTTTGATTTATTACGTTACTGTGCGACTTTAGTAGTTTCTAATTAATTAATTAACTGTAATTAAAAGTGTCGACAGTCGATCAGTCCATCGCGGTATTCAGTATTTCGAATAGCAAATTAAAAACTGGGCAAACACTCTACAGCTTGGTAAAGAACGACCACGACTTGATAAACTATGAACGAGGAATAATAAGGAAGGATTTTGAAGTTTTGAACGTAAGTAAGTGTTATTATAATAACTCTGGATAATAATTAATTGATACGCACGTTCAAAAACGTTGAACGTGAGAGTTGATATGTACGGAACTTATGTTTAAAATAGAACCAAATTTTAAACTAAGGAGCACAACAACCGACACTTTCCAGCCTTGCAAACTGGAATTTTGCAAGTATTTCAAATTTTGATGGGCAGATTACTGATTATATTTTAAATTCACACAGTTGGAATTTTGAATTTCCGGAAAGTGTTGAATATACTATATTATTTATTATTAATATTATATCTGTGGACAGTCGATAAGTCGGGTTTCGGTGGGCTGGATTTTAAAAGTCCAAAGTGGAATTAGAGCAGCGAGCACTACACGAGGTGTGGAAGAAATGAGCAGAATTTTGAGTTGACAGTTTTGATTTGTTTGACTTTTCAAAAAACTGAGCTTGAGTTTGTGGTTAAATTTGTGAATTGGTTGTGCAGTTGAAAAATGAAGAGGCGTTGGATGTTGATGCTGGGTGGGGAATAAAGTTAATTTCGAGATGTTTTTTGGGAGATAAAAATGTTTGAAAGTATTTTTGGTGGGTAACGTTAATTGTAGGTTGTGTGTTGGAGTGACTTGGACTTGGAGCTGATGGTAGTTGACTGTCCACACTGTTGACGGAGCGGAGTGTTGTACATGAGTGAGTGGGTATTTAAAAAAGGCAAAAAGGAGGACTGACGAGGGGAAGTTAAGGTGTGTAAAAGGGAGCGATCAAGCCAGCGACCAACGACCCTGGTCGCTGAAGAATCAAGACAGCGACCAACCCAGCGACCAACACAAA
>JAQFZC010001975.1:0-25645 GCA_034695205.1 Dicyrtoma fusca | reverse complement strand
TTCTTGTTTTTAGCCTTTTTATTCCAACTAAATTCAGAGTAGTAAAACGGTTAGTTTGAATAATGCGCGGGTCTCTAATTGTACGCGGGGTTCGGAGGAGCTGAATGGAATAGTGCGCGGGCTTACTATTAGAGGATTTACGGTATATTTGTGCAACAAATACGAATACTCAGTCAAACTTCAACGTAAAAAAAGTTGATTAAAAACATTCAACGTAATTTTAAAAATTAATCTGAAAATTTACAATTACAATGGCTAAAGCTACGTTTTGTAAATGGAAGTGGGTTGACTAATCAGAAATGGACGGTACAGTGATCATTATAAATATTCGTTTTAATGATTCACACACTTCCTGACGCATTCTTTAAAATGAGCAATTAATTCCTAGTGCACTTACAATGCTAGTTAACTGTGCAATCAAATTCATTATTTGTAATTTTCCGAATTTCATAATAATTATTGATTTAACAATGCAAATTATTACTCTTGTGATTGTAATAATAAATTATTGTTTTTTATTTTTACTTGTAGTGACGATTGCGATTGGACCCATATTACTACTTCGACGCCTGACAGTATCAAATATCCAAATTTGCCACTTGCAATTGACTGACAATTTACAGTTTAAAATGAATAACAATTTACGGACTAGTATGTCTCTTTCCCACTCCCTACTTTTGGTGTCAATGAAATGAACTTGTACTTTAGTCTCTTGTGTTCTACTGCTGCCTATACTGCTTCGAATTAGAAATCAGGGAGACACAGAGACAGAGAAACATAAAACGTAGGTAGTATGTATTATGTTAAACACGCATAGGTACTTTCCATGTCAAACCACACTCAAGTTTAGTAGAGACGCGAAACTAGACACGAACGAAACTCAATAAAAATAATATTGGGCACACCTTCAAACAAATAAGAATTCTTTAAGAAATAAAATCTACCGCAATATGCAAAACGGTAATAATTACAAATACACATGGTAGAGTCAAGCCAGGTTAAATACTTACCACTTCACATTATTCCTGTTGAGAAACTCTTGTGAATTTTGAAGCTCCCTTTGGTTTCCGTTCCATTCAAATGACTATTGCATTTAATTTTGGCCGTGTAGATATTTGTATGACAGGACGGTCCTGGTCGTATAGCGTTACTGCAAAAATGAAAAATTCATGAATGAAGATCCCAAACTTTTGTGGGTTTGTACGCAGGTATAGTTTAAGCTACCTATATGCAAAGTACTTGAGCTTTTTTTGTAATTTGTGAATGAGACAAATATATTCCGAAACGTGCAAAGTCAACTTTTAAAATCAAAATCAAAACTCACTACACAACCGTGATAGCATCAATGGATTGGTTTTGGTTTTGGTTTCAGTCCTCTTTCATCTTGAATAAGGCTTATATTTAAAACCATTCATGTATGTACCTCCACAAAATAGAAATGAAATTGGTATTTAACCTATTTGCAACTGGCAAACCATGAAGTTGTTTACTGTTTATATCTACTACAATTCAACACTTTCAAAAGGTGCTAAACTAGAAATTAGCACTTTCGAAAAGGTCAAAACTAGAAATTAGCACTTTCAAAAAGGTGCTAAACTAGAAATTAGCACTTTTGAAAAGGTCAAAACTAGAAATTAACACTTTCCAAAACGTGCTTAACTAGAAATTAGCACTTTGAAAAGGGTCAAAACTGGAAATTAGCACTTTCGAAAAGGTCAAAACTAGAAATCAACACTTTCCAAAAGACGCTAAACTAGAAATCAGCACTTTCAAAAAGGTCAAAACTAGAAACCTACATTTTCCAAAAGGTGTAAAACAATAAATATTGCTGTTTCGAAAAGGTTAAAGATATTTGAACTTGTACCGGTATTACCGTGTCTCAATACGTCCCTTTGTGTCTTTTTGCCTGTCAATTTTGGAAAGCTTGTTAAGTTTAACTGTGAGTTGGTCGGGAATAATGCAATTTCGAAAATGAGCGGATATCGGAAATCTAAATCTACAATATAACAAAAGCTAAACAGGATTTTCTCCCTTTCTCGCTTATCTTCCCCTAAATTAGAAGAATCGTAACACTTCAAGTATTTAAGGAAGTTTACATGCTCGATTCATATTCACAACTTGGCAATATCCCCTTTTAAAAATTCAAAAATTCAAAATTCAAGTACGTAAATATTTGTAACGGCAAAAACTAGAGACATTTGAATATCTAGTATCTCCACACTAAATCTTTCACCAAATTTTTACCTTTTTTTTCTATAACTATAATTTCTTATTCAATAATGTCAAGTTAATCGGTAAATCAGAGCCAGAGACAAGAATGTATTGCTTAACTGAACTAAAGTAGCATGCAAAATATTAATTTATCTTCGGCTTTTGGTAGTAGGTTATGGATTGGATATAGGAGTGGAGCTCCGAAGATTGGCATCACTCATTTATCATTACACACCAGTCTTTCTGCTGGGTAAAACTCGAAAATTCATCGGTTTGGAATAAGTGGTTTTAATTATGTAGACAAAATGAAAATGAATGCGCGGTCAGAAGATCGGGTACGAACATGCGGATTTTGCACTTTACCGATTCAAAGTAGTAAAGTTTTTATAATGTTAGTTTAAAAATAGAAAACTATTGCATTATTAACTTTTGCGAAACGGTGGTAAGTTTGGTTTTAATATTTTTGAAAATGCTATTTGCTAGTTTCGGATGTTTTTAAAAATGGTATTTTCTAGTTTTGGCATTTTTGACAGTGTTGGTTAATAGTTAAAAATATTTGCAAAAATGGCAATTTCTTAGTTTGAACTTTTTGAAAGTATCACTAATGAGTTTTGAATGCTTTTCAAAATGTTAATATCTCGTTATATACCATATGAAAATTTTGATTACTCCTTTTGACCCTTTTGAAATAGTTAGTTTGTAGAATAACCACTTTTGTAAAGCATTCCGTCCAAGGTTTCGCAAAAATCCTAAAATTAAACTTTTTAACGTTTTTACTGTCAATAAAACAGTCACTAACAGATAATACGTTTTGCACTTTTTTGGGACCGGTAATTAAATTAATGCGACAGTATAGAATCAAAGCAAAGGTAGCTTAATCCTTTCACATTAACTGTAACTGTGTATAAGTTCCTCAGATCCCCCGTCTTTCCTTTACGGATATAGCTCGCTAAAGAACGTAAAGCAAAACCAATAACCAATCTATAGCATCCAAAGAGAAATAGGCAGCTTCGAAAAATCAGTACTAACATACCCATCAAGTCCATAAGAAATATAAAGATAGGTACATAGGGCATATAAATACAATAAACGAACAACTTTATTTCTCTCCTCTCCCCAGCATATTTTTTTCCTCTTCGTCTTCTTCTTCTTCTTCTCATCCCCGTCTTGGAGCTCCTTATTGTGCCTCTTGCCTGCCTGCCTGGCCCGACACGTTCAACGATCACACGTTCAAAAGTATAAATACTGAACTTTCAGATTGTCTTCCTCATTTCAATTGTGGAAGGCTGACTACTAGTAGTATCTCGTCACCTTAGCTATATAGCCCCACCAGTAACATAGTAGCACACCATAGGAAGTAGATTTCTACAGACAGGCATCAATAGTCCATAATAGCAGTCAGCAGTCACCACATCCAATCTAACAGAACAAAATATAGTAATAAAAAATTTACCTATAAAGTCATTTATTTTTAACAATTTGCCACCCGTCAATTTTTTGAATGAAATTTGTAAAATAAAAAAATACACATTTGCCCATTCTTACAAGCACTTTGGGAGAAAAAAAGAAAAAAAGTTGAATTTCTACTTTTTTAAAAATCTCATACTAAAATAATCGAAATAATAGAAATAAAAATCAGTAGCCAAAGCCGTATAAAATAAAAAGTCAAAAGTAAGCTCGGCAACTATACAACTCTACAGTCTTACAAGTAGCTCTTGCTGTTGTTTCCGATACCGATTTGAAGAGGCAGTTAGTACAATATATTGAAAAATAGTTGATAGATCACCAGCAGAATTACATCTCTAACAAGACATCCATATACATATTAATTTGATAAATGTAATAGTTTGTGACAGCCAACCCAGAACCAGCCAAACTTCAACTTATAAAAACTATACTAACAGAAACTATATAAACTGAACTCTTAGCCTTCGTCCAAGCTAGTCGTCTGCAACTGAAAGTCGAAACTTGAAATAAAAACACAAGTAAAGTAAAAACTATCACTTGTAGTGAGTCGTAGCCGTAGTGTGAGCCCTATATACAGAATCTCCTGGTCTCTCCACAGCCACATAGATAGATACACTTCACGCCTTCACACTCCCCATCACATCTTCTTTGAGTTGCCTTCAATTCGAAGAGAGAGACGGAGACAGACATAACAGAGCAGCCAGAGCTCGTCCAAGAACACAAGAAGAGTGTATATCCAGGACAGACAAGAAGATAATATCAGCACAGAGGAGAGAAACAGTCGCTGTCTTTCTGTCCATACACTCGACCTTCCACTTCTTCTTCATCTCTTTTTTGATTTACTTCTGTGGTCGTACTGCTGTCATCACCGTTGGATTCTCCAAAAATAAAAATCCAAGTCACAGCACCAAAAAAACTCCAAAAGAAACCATAGATGGGAACAAAACTGGGGACAAATTGACAAATTTTAAAATAAAAATAAATTCAAACTAATAATTAAATATTCAAACCAATGTTTTCCACTATCCATCCATTGAGATACGACTGGTAGTAAACCTCCGTAAGTCTAGTAAGCATCAAACATTTAATTTTGATCAACTGTGATAAACAGATCCAGATACAAACTGTGCTGTCTTAAAAGTCGACGACCTCACGTCTTCTTCCATTTTTTTTAAGTCTTAAATTAGCTCAGACTTGAGACTTATAATCCATAAGATATAATACATATAAATATATAAAAATCTAATCAACATGGCTTATCTCGAAAAATATAGAAATTACAATAAATTTAAATTTCTAACGTCCACATCACTAGTGATTCTTCTCGTGCCTTTTTGTCTTTGTGTCCAAGTAATCCTAGCAGCTGCCCCTAGTCCAGAGAATCCAGCTGACTCAACAAATCCGGTCCAAACTCATTCCAAAAGTGTGTACTCTGGTTATAGGAGCAGAAATAGTCCGTATATTAACAATGGTAATGGTAGCCCAACCACTTCTAGCGGTAGTAGTAGCAGTAGCAGCGGTAGCAGTAGCAGTACTAGTCATATAAATACGAACAGTGACAGTTCTAGTGATACGAGTGAGCTTCCTATTACTGGGGAGTATACACGTGGTCACGGTAACGGCAGCAACAGCACAAGTTCCTCGTCGTTGACCACCTCCAGCTCCGTCTCTCAACAACATCCCTCGTCATCGTCATTGGCTCCAGGTCAACAGCAGCAGCAGCAAGGCACAAATCACGGTCCGCTCGCTAGTGCTGGGCTTGGCTCCGGAAATTCCTCTATGACCGGTGGTGGTCCATACCCGGGGTCATCTGGTCCACTTTGCTCCGAAAAATCGGGATGTCGACGAGGGACTGGAATTGACATGAAGAGACTCAGCTTACAAATGATCCGACATGACATTCTCAGAAAACTCAGGATGGACGAGAATCGTTTGCCCAACATCACCGGCAAGGGCTTCCCCATCCCTCCAGATTACATCAATGAATTCATTGACATGCAAAGTGACTCCCCAAGGGATGATTATGATGACGAACATGCCACGACCGAGAAAATCATCGCATTCTCCAGAATCCGTAAGTAACTTCCTTCACTTTTCCGTTGTTGAACGCTAATGTTGAAACATTTTCTCAAAAAATATATCGGGCATACGTAAGAAACGCGTAATCGTTAAGAAATGGCAGTTGAAACAGAAGCATAGGGGATGAGATACTTTCGGCATAGTGGCACTGTGGCAGAGGCACTTTCTTTATCTTTGGATTAGGGGTGTAAATCGTAGTAAGTATATAGCATCTTGACTGGCTTAACACTCTGTAATGAATAAAAAACGAACAAATGCATCCAATCATGTTAGTTTAGGTTAATTTCGCTAAATTGATAGGTAGGTTACAATAAATGAGACACTATTTGAGACTTGTGTCTTTCTCTTTCTATAAATTGATAGCTGATGATATAATAAGGAGGTAGAATGACCCTAAATTACTATACAATCCCGGTCTGGTAAAAGCCCAACAGTGCAGTGTGACAGACAGTATTTTTCTATTTTAAAGACAATAACATAATTCCCTACACAAATATGTAACTTCTCGGAATACATTAATATTTTCCAGCATAGAAGCCATGGCTGTAGCTTCCCCGTCAATGAAGCCAGTGAGCCAAGCGTATGTATAATTTAAAATTTGATCATGTTGCTCTTGATCTGATTTGATTTTAGCTGGAGAACTGAATGACCTATTATTTTTATTATTCAAGGCTTTCTCTATTCTCAGAGGCAGACTGTCGCTAGCACTATCAGTACAATGCCCATTACAGTACAATACTGTGACAGCAGACAGATCAACAGATTATACAATTTATACCACATTTTCCTTATGGGCTTCACCCCACGCATTGTATTACATTAGAGACCTTACTGTATGTATTTATGTACATAGACTTGCAATCCATCAATTTGTGACTTGAAAGCAGCTGCGCTTACTTTGAGTTGAGCCACATTTTTGCATATTGACCGTTTGACGAGACAATTAAGTTACGGGTTCATTGAGTACGAGGGGTCCTATACTATAGTTACAAGCATAGTAACTATAGTAATATACCTAATAGTATAATTTGCAGATAGACGTGAAGAAGGTACTTATTTTTTTTTATTGCCGGCCCATTAAACAACATGGGACTTTGTCACACGCACATTGAGACGCACGTTTCCACTCTCTCTTTGAGGGTCACACTGCCAGACAGTTGAGGTTGACGTGAGTGTATGTATGTACCTCTTCTGTCTTTGAGAGTGTGAGTACAGATCTCTAGTCGAGTCTAGTCGACGTATTAAATCTTTAAATGAGAGGCTAGCACTATGAACAAGAGCAGTTAAGTTCAAGGAAGAAACTTTAGCACTCTTCTTTGGCACCGCAAACATTTGTACAATGCTGGAGAGGTTTACCTCTTTCTTTACGTAACGTACATCAATTCTATTTCTTTTAATAGTGGCTTGGTTACACAGCTACTAGCTATCGTAAAATCTCCGTTTAAATCAACATAGGGTTTTGTCACATTTGTTTCTATAAGATTATAGAAGATTAGCTATATACTTTCCCACAATGCAATGCAGGCCCAGACACTTTAATAGGTGGACGGCTGGAAAATTTGGATGACTTTTCTGTAGACTTGGTCATAAACTTGGAGACGCAGCATCCACCTAATTTCGATGAAACTGATCTGCTCCATTAAACTGTAAAATAGTTCAAAGCCACGTTGAGATTTTTAACAGGGAGCCTGGGAATCGGTTAGGAGGGCAGATCTGAAATTTAATACAAGTTATAAGTCGTAATTTAGCTTGAAATGAATGCCAGAATATGCAGAGTGAGAGTGACATTGGTACATCAGCATTCTGATCTGCAAAAAAAATTTACTGAATATACGAAACTGTATAGCATTCGATTTCAACACCAAGATCATTCCTTTTATAGCATTTCCGTATTTAGCATACCATACAATGTATCAATAAGATATAATTTGTAAGCCTATCGGGTATCTTCCCACACTCAACACTGCAGCTTTCTGCCTCTTCGTCAGCTTTATGAATAGAAACGTGCAGGTTTTCAAGATTTCTTACTTTGAAAAAATATTTTATGCGTCGTAAGCGCTGTCCTAGTTAGGTCAGGCTTCAGACCCAAAATATTTTTTGACGGTGTAATAACGAATCATTTAGATAGAAGGAAAACAGTTAACAGAACTAAAAAGTAGGTAATTTAATACACAGAATGGGTTAGAACATCGGACTAGAGTGTACTAGTACCTCTGCTGCTCTTCGCAGTGAGTACTTTTGTACGTAGTAGACATTTTTAAGAGAAGCAATCGTCAATCGTAAACAGGATCGTCAATAAAACTAACTTGGTGTTGTTTTTTAAATAAAGTAATATGTAATAATTATCAAATATATATCAAGTAGGTAGGTACACGTATATCAGTAGTAACTTTCCGGTGGAATTTGTTACTTAGTGAAATCATCATTAATTTTGCAATACTCTGTTGTTTTTCCTGGAGTAACCTACTAGCTAATCGTAAAAGGCTCAAATATTTGTTGTATTTTCTATTTTGTAGCTAGACACTTGACTTTGAGTTCCCTGGAAAAAACAGGAAGATATAGATATGAGATGATAGTCCTATTATTTTTACACATTTCAAGAAACCACGACAGCAGGTAGACATAAAAAATGTGAGATTGGGAAACTTGCAGGGTAGTTATACATACATATATCTATTATATAATCGTAAAAGATTGTTTGAGCATTCTGTAAACGTACCTAGATACGCTGGCCAGTAGTTGACAGTTACGTAGGTATGTTTTCATATAAAAATGATGGCTAATTTTGTACTGTGTGTGTCTCTCTCTCTCTATCAACTGTTCAAACGTGTGTCGCTCCGTCGGGTAAATATTAGTTGGTTGACATTGACTGATTCAATGACTGTCTATATATAGTCAACTTAGAAGATGACATCCTCTTGTGTGAGAGACATCAGCTTCTTCCCAGATGATCAGATCGACTCTTCATCCAAAAAATCTCTGTCTCAATTTTAGCTTCAAAAGTCCAGCCAGAGAGAGAGACCATCCTCAAAGCAAATTTGTTTTACACGTAATTATTACTCCAGACTCTAGAGTTGTAGAAATTACAGAAACAAAAACAAAATCCAGTTAGTACAGAGCTTCTGCCTATAATTCCCTCAATTGCACACATACATAGAGCCGTGGAAAGGATGATTGTTTAAGAGCAACATATACGGCATCCAAATGTCAGAGAAAGCACCCAGCATCATAAATCATAAGCTAGGTACTTATGTAAGATTAAATTTAGTAATCAATTACTACTGTATGTGAGAGAACGGGTTTAGTATGTAAGTAGTTTTGAAATTTGTATAATTTAGACTGTAATCTATAAAATTTGATGGACCACACAGTAGGAAGAAATAACCCTAAATAAATACAATACTAGCCTATTATTTAAAATTGTAATACAAGTGCATTTTTGTTCATAATACTGATTAGGGGAGCTGATAGGGGAAGAACTTGTAGAATTTGTGATTAATTTTAATTATTTGATACAAGCACTTTAGTATTGTGTAGGAAATATTGACTTAATTTACTAGCCACACTGATTATCATAAGCATATAGATTTAATGTTTACTCCACACGCTTCCCTTGCACTGCACTCTCCAGAAGATGAAGCGAGAGCCTATAGCTTTAAATAATAATTACGGCTGTCTGACAGATGCAGTAAGAGAGAGGCCTCAAGCATGAGTATCATCAGTAATGATCCATGAGTAATTGAACTTTCTTTCTTCCCTATAAAAGAAGCTTTTGGGGCAGACACACACACACACACACGTTCTGCTCTGGCCTCTCTATGCTAATAGACTGTGGCTAACAAACAGTAGGATTACATGCACATCAAAGTACGAGGAAAGGAATTCCATCAGTTGCCACGGGACAACAATGACCTTAGATATCATTTTTTTTCTAGGCAAATAATGTGAAAATGTCTCGTCAACTTTGTACAGATAAATATAGCCGAGCCTATCAACTCTCTGATATAAGGAAACTACAGTCAAATAGTCTACCTATACGCATTTTACTAGTTAGATCTTATGTCACGTCTCGATGGATGCATTAATTTTGTGATATCTATAAGCGAATACTACACTAGGTACTTAATATTGATTGCTTCTTATGACTTAATCAGTCTGCATGTTGTTCGAGTAATTTTTTTTATAGACACCTATTATAGATGGTAATTACGGATGTAGTTATAGACCCGTCTGCCGGCAAGGCAGTGGCGAGGGAGTGTCTATTATAAATTAGCTGTGACGAAACTACTACTGCAGATGCAGTGGGAGTGTGAGGCGGGATGGCCAGCGATTTTTCTAACGCTAATAACTAGTAAATTACCCACAATATGTAAGTACGTATTTGAAACTTCATTAGGCAGGCTTGGGCGGTGTTGAATTTCATTCTGTCTTAGTATTTTCTTCGATGACAGAACGATATTAAATTAGTACCCACATTTCTTTTATCTACAGTTGACAATGTATGTACATACATACACAAAATTGTTCTTTGGCCAAGAGATTTCGTTTACGATAGAGATACACAATTAACCTACTTGCAACTGGGAAACAATGGAAAGAATGCTTGACACAAGTGCTTTTTCTAGAAATTAACTTTTTCAAAACGGCCAAAACTAGGAATAACATTTTCAAAAGCAGTCCAAAACCAGAAAATAAGACTTTCAAAAAGGTCAAAACGAGAAATTAGCACTTTCAAAAAGGCCAAAACTAAGAAATCAACACTTTCCAAAAGGTGCTTAACTAGAAATTAGCACTTTCAAAAAGGCCAATACTAGAAATCAACATTTTCAAAAAGGCCAAAACGAGAAATCAACATTTTCCAAAAGGTTTTAAAATAGAAATTAGCCCTTTCAAAAATGTCAAAACAGGAAATTAACACTTTCAAAAAGATGTAAAACTAGATACAGTACCGTTTCGAAAAGGTTAATGAAAGAACTCATTACTGCATTTGCAGCTGAAAGAAAGACTGTATGAATTGTAATTAAAACGAAACAAGCTTCATAGCCATCAGACACAACATGTCACACGGGTTGACTTTTACCATAATTTGGTAAAAAAGAAGGTCTGGAATGCGATGTAACTGACGAATCGATAAAGGATTTCATTTAATTATTGCACGCGATTTTGTGACCTTTTAAAATCTAGTTTTTTTGTGGTCCTCGTGTGTGTACTCAATCCATAGTCAACAGCTTCTCTCATAAAAATAAAGCCAAAGTACATACATAGTATTAGTCTTGTACATTTGGTGCTGTGACATTCCGTAGGCCTCAGCCGCAAGTACGACCTATCTGTAGACTCATTAATAAAAATTATCTCAAATTTTGTACACGTATGTAGGAAATATAACTTTGCATTTAAAAAACTATTAGGTAGATAAATAATCTATTTGAATTAATCTGTATTTTTCTGCAATAAATTCATAAGGGCTCTCAAAAGGCTTAATTGAAGGCTTTTATTTGAAGTTGGAAGGATGTTTGTGTCTCAGCTGATGAGCTGGGCGCAAAGTTTTTTAGTTTGACCAATTCTCAATCATTCCGTCAAGAAGGCGCATGCAAGGATGTATTTATAGAATCTTATATGATTTTGTTTTAAAAAGTATAGTTATAACATTATATTACATTATCTTCCTAAATTTTTTAGAGCAGTATTACATAATTAACTACAGATACACTATAGTACTCACAGATTGTACAGAATGTATTGAAGGGGAAAGTTCACTAGTATATGTATCTCCACAGTAACAGTGGCCATAAAATTAAAATGACACAAACATTTTAATGGAGACTGGAATTTCTTCACATTTAACGGAGATCTAGTTTATATCTTGCACTTGTCAACTTATTAATGTAGAAAATCTATCCGTGCCATGGAAATACATAATAATTTGTAATCCTGTTTTTCTCATCCGCTATTGTACGGATGTACAGCGTTAGCGTGCCTTGGGCTTGAGGCTTGAGCTCTCAGCTGATACAAGCCTATAATAAACTATAAACATGTTGTTTTTTCTCATTTGGTGTAATTCACAATTTCAATCTAATCGAGTTAAGGAAGCTACAACAGTATAAAATGTAGCAAAGGGGAACTGTAAAAGCAGCCCCATGTGAAAAGCCCATGTTAAAATGAAAGGAAATCAGAGCGACAAAATCATGCAATTCTTGGTGACGTAATTAGAACGAACCATGATCCAGGTATTTACACAGTTCACACTGAAGTCTTGACTTTGTACTTTGATCAGCTACAGAAATTCCACCCAAGTTTATACTTCAAGAAACGTGTCGGTAAAAAGAAGTAGTAACCGTGAGAAATGGAGAAATGGAGCAGTACCAATGGCAATCAACGGAAAACGTTGTTGGCTTTTTTGGAAGGGCATTGCTAAGTAAATTCAAAATCATACTTAAAATACACGCATTTATTTTAAAAAAATTTAATTACGGCTTGTAATGGTTTTTTAAGGTGATTATCTACTAGTATTTTTGTAAAACAGAATTTAGATAGAATCGAAATATATAATACGTTACATAATACTGTGGACAATCGGCTAAAATTAAAGGGAATAACAAAAAAGATGCCCTTGAAGCCCTGCCATTGCTCCTAAAAAAAGTGAGGAAAATCACTCAATTCAATCAACTAACTATTACAAAATTGAAGGGTTGAAAGTTCACTGGAAGTTTCTGGTTCTCAAATTAGCTCACGTGAATGAATACCTGCGCCTACTCAAAGGAATAAATGCTCTGTGCCCCAAATTAGTTTTACTAGAAAAAAAACTATTAGCTAAATGGCTTTGAAGCGGTTAAACGTGTTCCAGGATTGCGTGCGGTACACGTGTGCTTTGAACAAACTAACTGCATTGTACGAACTACTATTTAACGGCCCAGAAAGTTATAATACATTAATACATTTAACTACTTCAAGTCAGTCGCGACTGCTTGCTCACTTTGTGTACATCAGATTTACTCACAAGTTAAACTTAAATCATGGTAGACACAAGAACACGTGGAAATGGCATATTGCTGAGGATGAGCACCCATGAAAATGGAACTCTTCTTTCAAACAAATTACAATACAATGCTATCCAAGGCAGTGCCAGTTCCAGCTCCAGTACCAGTACGCAAGTATCTATAACCACTTCTGCCTTGTTTATGTATATAGTCTCAACAATAATTATAATTACAGCGGCTAACCTTGTTAAACTATAAAAACATACGTATTTTGAATTGGGTCAATTTACATTGTATATACATACTGGTATATTGTACGGCTCACAGTATCAGTATCAGAATCAGAATCAGTGCCTCAAGCTGTACAAACAAACACTGTATAAATAGCTCCAATCCAATCATACATACAACTACTATACACGTACAAGTACAATTACAATTACAATTAACGCGTATTATATAAGGACCTAACAAATAAATATTTATTCATGCAACTACATTTAACTCAATCTATCTCAAGGAGGCCCCTTATTCAACTCAGTCAGTCCAGCCAGCGCAACAGATAGATAGATATAGATATGCATGTATACTTCACATAAGTAAATGTAACATACTTCAAAAAATTATTGATTCAGGGATAATGAATGCTCTTATGCTGTAATGAGAGCTTGATCTTGATGCATAGCCCTTCCCTTTGTTTTAACTTACCTACTTCTAAATTTAGCATAAAGCAATCAATAATCTCTTCGAAAAAATCTTATTTCTATTTACCGGAAATCTGATTTTTCCGAAAGAATTGTAATAACTTTACTTACAATATTCGAATCCTATTTTTAGGTTATTCGCTAAGCTCCTAGTCTGCTACTAGTGATGTCCAATTCCTAGTGTGTAATCCTGTTTAAAGCAAAAAAACACAGATGTATTAGAACAAATTATGTATAAGTAACATTCTGCATGATAAGGACAGGGCGCCTTGAAAACTGAAAAGTTACTCCTTGTCAAGAAAGAAAGTCGATAATGAGGGTGATAAAACATCAGCATATCTTTCAAACCTCAAAATGTAATCCTTAGACATCGACGTAGTGACAGTCTATAATCAGAATCAGAGGCAAGAGAACACTCGAAAACTTAATGTTAATAATTATGTCATCAAATGTCTCGTCAAAGTTACACGTCCACTGACATTCCAAATTCTTCCTTCAATTCCCATCCCTCTAGGTACAATATGTGTAGTAGTAGTATCTATCATACCGTACTTAATAGACTAGCTTTACATCTGTAATTTTTTGATTGAACGCGTGAAAAGTGTAGAATTATAAACACTGTGTGACTTCCATTCCATGCCTCCGATGCGTGCAAGTCATTGCTTCATCTAATCAACAATGTTCTGTGTATAATGTGGACGCATTTATAGGATAAATCTTTTACTGCATGATCTATAGAGGCATGCCCCACCACCCAAGCTTACCAGTATACGATAGTGAAAGAACTTATAACTAATTATGGTAGAAGTTAATATTAACTTACAGCTATTACAACAGTACCTATCTACATTATTATGATATAATTAGGTATAGACAGACGTACAGACACTTGGCTCTTGGCATTTGTTGAGATAGTTCATTTCAATTTTAATTTTCTACTAGGCTCCTCTATTTAACGTCTAAGCTGTATAAACTGTCATAACTGTTATCCTAAGCCCGGGGTCAGTTGGACTATTAGACTAATTAACTGCGAGACATAAGACAGTCCGTGTGTGTGAAGGATACATGAGATGAGAACGACTCTAATGAACTACTGATCAATGTAATTTAGTCATTATTATCACTACATACATATGTAATATAATAACTATCAGTCAGTATCAGTCAGGACCGATAAAAATAAAAATGAATTTGCCACTGTTACAGACCACGACCAGGGATGTACATAAAAAAGGGGAAAAAAACTAGACAAACTAGACACTGCTATATTGAATTAAGGGACGATCAACTTGCTTCATTGCACAATTTGTACAGCATTATGCATCAGAGTTCAATTTTTAATTACAAATCTACGTACCTAAGTACATAGAAGTTTTCCTAAGTTTTCCCGTGGGAATGGTTAGGGTTGATGTTGCAAAGAGAGTAAAAATGCAATCTATTTAAATCTATCTATTACGTTACACTTTACATTTTATAAATTGCAGAACAACTCAAGATTAGCCCAAAGGAATCTCGCGGCGTCTATTACTTTACTTTCTCGGACAAGTTGTCTAATATGAAGGTTGAAAAGGCTTTGCTGTACATCCATGTGAGGACCGTCCAACAGATTCATCATGCCTACCCTTATAATGAGAAAAAGTTTTTCAACTTTACAATTAGACTCATGGAATTTGTACCACAGAAGAAGGGGGAATCACCACTTTCGATTAATTACGGGTAAGTTATTAAGTACTTTGAAAGTTTTAGTTTACTTTACCTTACTATGCGACCCCTTTTGATTCTGCAGAAACACATTAATTAACTCCGATGATAAGCTGGCGACTAGTTTCATAGACTGGTTTGAAAACCAGTTGATTTTGATTTTGACCCAATCAAATAGAAGTCTTCAAATCATCCGTTTGATTTATGCCCATCACCTTGACCTAATGTGCATAGAATTTTGCATATAATTCAATGAGGATTTTGATAGATCTGCCCATATAAAATTATTATAATACAGTATTCGAACCTCTAACATGTGTACGTAGGTTTTTCAAGCCAACATTTCGCTCAGCTGGAGATGGCCATGGCAGCGTTCATGGCCACGTTCGACATAGCCGATCTAAGTGGGTGCAAATTGATGTCCGGGATGCTCTTACTAAGTGGCTGGCCGGAACAGCACCGTCCGCATCTAAACGAATTGGCCTTGTGATTGAAGCCATTGACCCCAATGGCCAAGATGTGAGCCAGGATGTGACCATCGTCAGTAGCAACGAAATGGATGTCAACTCTGTAAGTGAAACATTCAACATCAATCACTGTATAAAAATAATGTGTTGACAATGCCAAAAAAATCGTAATTCATGCGCTTTGCTGCAATATTTGCTAAAGACGTTTTACGATGCTACACGTACCTTGAATATGAGTTGAATTTGAGTTCCAGTTTCTGTCTCTTGCAGAATCCTTTCATTGAAGTTCATGTAAGCGACAAGGGCAAGTCAAGGCCTCCAAGAAATATTGGAATGACGTGTGATGAGAACTCCCAGGAGACGAGATGCTGCCGCTACCCGCTCACAGTTGACTTTGAAGATTTCGGTTGGGACTGGATTATTGCACCTAAAAAATATGATGCCAATTACTGTTCCGGTGAATGTCCTTATGCTTTCCTTCAAAAGTACCCACATAATCATATCGTTCAACAAGCCATCCCCACGGGGGTTGGCGGCCCTTGCTGTGCTGCCAGGAAAATGTCTTCAATCTCAATGTTATACTTTGATAGTGACTCAAATATCGTCTTTAGTGTTCTACCAGGCATGGTTGTAGATAAGTGCGGGTGTTCATAGACTTTCTACTTAGACAGTTAAATTTTTTCTATTCAAATATTCAAATTCAACTCAATTAAGAGTATTTTTAATTACCTTTTTTTTGTTATTTTCACCTTCAAAATTACTTACCTAGGTTGGTCGTAGGTTGTAGGTACTATCTACCCACATTCGACTTTAGTTTCCTTTACAAGTGGGCACAAAATATTTTTTCTTGGATCATCATTGAACGAATCGGTCATCGGTTAATTGATCACAGGTTTGACTTAAAGAGCCTGAAAAAATGAGAGAATTCCAAAAACATCTAAAATTTAATAATTAGCTACTTTTTTGTTTTTAGACTTTCAAATATTAATTAACACACTATGATGATTATATTTCTTACTTGTATTAACTTAACAAAAACCTTTTCTACCTCTCTTTTCACTGTCAACTGTATTGACGATAGAGATTGAAAAATATTCACAAAACTGACTGTCAACTGTCAACCGTTGAGCACAACTTGCGGCCACGTTTTGAATTCAGCGAAACGTCGGTTGATGTTGACTGTTGTTCTTAATTGATTCACGACGTTTTGTTTACTTACCTTTTGGTTAGTTAATAATAATTAAATTACAAACACTAATTATTATTAACTATTTTTCTCCTCTTTGATAGAATATTGAATTGAAATGGTTGAAGTACAAACATTACTATGTAGGTACGTGTAATTTATAAGCACAAAAAATGTCCTGTCATTCCCAGTATGACGTTGATGTATGAATGAATGATTAGTTGTTAGGTAAAAAGTGAACGCTTTTTTTTTGTTTGTTGCATGCGATTTTTTAAAAAAGGTTTAGCATTTAACACTTAAATAAGAAGGAATTAAATAATATTAATTACTATTAATTTAAGTAATTTAGGTAATTATTCATGATTTGACTCAGGTGACTTATCATTCCCGCTATTTAGCATATTCAGCACGACAAAGACGATCCCGCCATGATGAAGTTCCCAATAATCGGGAAGGGTAGAAGCTAAAAAAAGCTGTAAAATACATATTTTAAGGCGTATGAAACAATGACAGATGACAGAGCTATTTAATCAGTAAATCAATGAATAATTATTAAATTTCTAAAAATACTGATTACTGATTTTTCAAGCCATAATAATGGTAAACTCAACAATGAAGTTGATCGAACATCGATCTTCGATCGATGCATCGGTACCAAATGCCAAATTCTATACTTTTAATTGGCACTTTTGGTATCGAAATAATTTAATGTTGAAAGTAGTTAACGGTGGATTATTAATTCCGTAATTGTTGAGTCGTTCATTGCTACTGGCAAAATTTATTGTTTGATACAAGAGACGGTCAATGATTTGCTCATCATCAGATTTATGGTCCAGTCATTCGTCATTGTCATTGTCATTATCGTCAGTAGTTCGTCCTCGTTGTTCATATTTTATTGGAAGTCGTAAAATTTTGATTTGTCCATGATGATGATGATGATGATGATGATGACTTGAGGTTTCTTAATTCATCGATGCAGCATAAAAACTCTCTTCATCTGTACATAAATGTGGAGGAGTTGGCAAATTTTGCTGAAAAGTATCCGTGTCAAATAAGTTTCTCATCGAACAATGTCATTTAGTCTCGAGTCTTCGAAATTAAAGTTGAAACTTGGTCTTGGCTCTAATTTCCTTGAAATATTTGCTATCATCATCGTTATTGTTATGATTACAGCTCTCAGTTTGTTTTTCTGGTTCAATAGTTGATATAGTTTGATAGTTGTTTGGAGTTGATTTCATTAACTCAGCACTTATATTATATATACAGTGGAACAGAAATCGATTAGGTTCTCAATTGTAAGTAAATAATAAAATATTATTATTAGTACCTATCATTATTTTAATGTAAATTGAATGTATCAGTAGGTACTTTTAGTATTGATGGTCTTGGTCAAGGTTTATGTCGATGTCATACGAATTTTGCGTTCAGCCATCAGCTCTCTCACTGCGTCCAACTGTAAATATAAAAAATGACATACTTTAAGGTTAAAGGTACATACTACAAATGAAAATAAACTTGCTGACTCAGATAATATTCAAGTTTTGATTAGTTAAGTTAGTTTTTTTTTGTTCCATTGTTTTGTCTATGCCAGATTTATACAACGATTTAATTTTTAATTCTACTTTCGGTTTGATTTTTTGTATGAGAGTGACGAAGGCGAGAACATACATAAATTAGTTTTACAGAATGCTATGATCTTGTTTAAGTAATTTTCGAAGCAATTAAATGTAGGAGATCTATAGGTTTACTAGCGAATCTATATAGTGATTTGTTTTTCATTTTGTACGATAATTTTTATTTTTAATATTTCCACTATGCAATAATGCAATCTTGTATGTATGCACCTACCTAATTATAGTTAATATTTTATTACAAGTATATTTTTTAGAAGCGACGCTACAGAATACTACTGACACAACACCTTCATTCAAATTTTAGTGGAACGCGTTTTTTTCGTATAAAGATCACGTTTTTGTTCAGTTTTGTTAACTTTACTTCATTTTTGTTTCACGTTTTTTCTGATTATGATTATGGTTATGGATTTAAAGGGAGGTGCATCTATTTGTTTATTTAGTGGTACTGTTAATGCAAGATGATATTTATCTCGCAGAGATAAGAATTCCAATACAAATACTACTTAAATTATATATATATACCAAGTAAAGTACAGTTTTGAATTAAAATATTAAAACAACCCAATCTCTCTGTCCAAATCTAGCCGTGTGTGCCTGTCCTGCTTTAGTGTTTAGAAAAGCTTAAATTGACTAAACAATTGACGATTGAGTTCTTAACAATGCTGCATTACAAAATTACCTAGTTGATTGAAAATGCAAATGCCCTCGAGCAACTTTATAGGCAAATCAGGCAAATGGCGTATAGGAGGCTTCCGACTAAAATTTCAATTTAAATACTACTTTGAATTTCAAATTCTGACTCGAAATTTGATATTCCTGATTGTCAGAATAATTATTAAGCGAATAAACTTTATATCATTTCTATTGGCATCAGTTTTAATCCAAGTTTTGAGATTGAAATATGTTTGCTAAACATCTTCGTTTCGATACTAGTACCATTAAAGTTGAGCTACTGGGTTGAAGCAGTACGCAGTGAAGTTAATAATATTATTTTGGATAGGTATGTACCTACTTTATACAGTTCACAGGTGTTCACTATTCAGTTTCAGTGTTTCAGTATAAAACAGAGATGCAAAAATATGAATCATAAGTATATAGGTATAACATCCCAAAACTCTTATAGACTCCGTCCTGAAAATCAAAACCAATCTTAACCAACCGACAAAAATAGAATGAACTCAATAAAAATAATTCTAAAAAAAACGTGAGTGAATTGAGCATACATTGCTACACGTTTTTTTGTGTGTGCAGCTTTGTGGGATTATCTGTACTACAGATTCTGTAGTGTCAGAGTTTTGCCTCTTTCCATTTTTGATGTCTATTGTGTAAATGTGACAAAACGTGTAAAAAACACGTGAATAAAGAATCTTGAGTTCTTGGTAAATAGTTTGATGTATGATAGTAGTGTAATTAGGTGAAAGCTAAAGTGTGAGAAGGATTTCGAGAAAGATGTGTATTGGGACTTGAAAGATGAAGATGCGTAGAGGGATTAAAGTACAGGGACACAAATTGAAGTTAAAAGAGTTTGAGATTTAGGAATGAAGATGACATGATGACTGATAGTTTTGATTTTTATGGGGGAAAATGGTAAACGGTATTTTTTAAGGTGATAAGAAGAGGATGGAAGTGTGTGTATAGGAACGGTAAAGGGAAGAGAGACTCGTAGAAACAGATTATTTTAAACTGAATTAAATTTAAATACAATGAAAAGATAGGACTAAAGCCTTAAAACTAAAAAAAAGAAGGTTTCTACTGACAAAAGGTTGATTTCAAAATCTGTAAGTACAGTCGTGAAGATTCGACAGAGCTCCATTACAAAGCATTATTGTGTATTTGTTTATTGTTTTCATTTGTGACGCTTTATTTTGGAAGCTTTTGGAATTTTTGACTTAGTAATCATTCTAATCATAATCTAATAGATACATTTAAAATTATGGCTTGGACAGCAACAACAATAAATGATACAAATTATATTCAAATTATTTATATAAATAATTCAAATATTATTGTCATTTTATTGTAACCTGTATGTATGTAGTACAAGTCCTATTTTTAAATGTTCTATCATGTTATAAGCTGTAAGGTATAGGTAGGTAGATAAATCGCAGGAACAAGTCAAAGCGACCATTGTGATTTTGTGATATATGTTTATTAAATTATTTCCTAATGAACTGGTTGAATGGTACCAAGTTCAATTAATTTTAATTTTATTAATAAATAAGTAATAAATATTATTACTATTTCTATTGTAGGACTTAGGATTGCGTATTATGTATGTAGCAAATTAAAATATTAAATAATTAATTACGTCTTTGTCTTTACCACGAAGCACTCTTTTATCTTGAGTATCAAAGCTTCAATTTTAAAACACCACCGTAAATAGATGTAAGTAATTTGTAATTTGTAGCATGTATTTAATTAAATTAACTACATAATTATACTTAACGACGCCCTTTAACTTTAATCATTGGGAAGGTTTTTTATCAGGCAATAAAAATGACCTGCACACACATGTTTAACATTGTAAAAAAAAGGAAGAGGAAACAAAATGTGTATCTGTAATTAATAATTAACTAATTAAGAATTAAGTAGGTACAGCAAAATTGTAATTATTATTATTATTATTGCTTTTAAATTAAAACCAAAAGAAAGACACACTATTTACTGTCTCCATTATGCAATTTGTAATGATTAATTACCAAAGTCATTGCCTTCCTATCACTACACGGCATGGCACGGGAACATATGTATAGCTACGATTAAAAGTTAAATATAACATTAATTCATTTAAAATAGCGTAAGTTTCTTACATAAAAGATAAAAGAAAGTCATCTGTACAATAAATACATAATAGATTCTAGATACAATCTATTTTATCTGTTCGAGTAAAGCCATAAGTTAAAGTAGAGTAAGGAAAAGGCAATGTTGTACATGTATATACATATTTGTATTACTATAATTAAAAACCTATTGTTAAAAAAATAAAGTCGATTTAATAGAAAACAAACATATTAGTAAGCCCTCGTTGCATTTATTTATAAGTTAATACCATGCTTACTGTATTTTTGTATGATCATTCCATTTGATTCGAATTTAATTGCACATTCATAATTATTTCGTAATAGAAACAGTTGGTAGGTAGACACACTGAAACGTGTCTACTTTTTTTTTTCTGTTGCAGTGGCCGGCTGCCACGGGCCGTGACACTCGTCATTCGTCATCCAATGCAGTGGCCAAGGATTTATTTGCTCTGTCTGTCCACTGTGACCTTGCTCGAGCATTTAGCTATAATTTCAATTAAGCGACCGGCACTAAAGCTGGAAAAGGTTGTATGTACTGTTATGTATTAATGGCTACTGCACTGGACTGGTCATAGCCCCATCTTTTTTTTAGTCTCGATTAAATTATGACTTTGTATGGTACGATGCAGACGCATCGAAAGATCAAAATCCAACGACTTACGTAATATTTTTGAGCGTGTAAAAAGTGAAGCAGGTATTCAAACTACTATTCACCATTCATACTTTTTCAAAACTAGTAAAATTTGTATTTACACTTTGTATTTAAACACGGCATTTTAGTAAAACGCAGATTGTTAGGACCAGGGCAGGTCAAAATAACATTGACCCATTCGGAACTCGGAAACCATATGGAAAGAATGCTTTACAAAAGTGCTTATTTTACAAATTAATGAAATTAACTTTTACAAAAGCATTCGAAACAAGAAACTAACACTTTCAAAATGGCAAAAACTAGAAACTACCATTTTCTAAAACAGTCCAGACTTGTAAGTAACTATTTCAAAAAGGCTAAAACAAGAAATTGCCATTTTCAAAACGGTCAATACTAGGCATTAGAACTTTCAGAAACATTCGAAACAAGGAATTTACTTTTTTAAAAAGGTTCAAAACAATACATTACCATTATGAAAAGATACCAAATTGCCAAATGTAAAACTAGAATGATTCTCGTTTCGAAAAGGTTAAGGAGGTCTGTAATAGGACTTGCGTCAGTGCGTCTACCCTAGTGATAATTACACGTTTTGCACTTTTGCACCGAACTATTCGTTTGGGGCAGATGCGGCAGCTGTAAAGCAAGTGCTTGTACAGCACAGCATAGTAGTGCAGTGTATACAAATTTTGTCATCCTAACAATTAATCTGTATTATTTTCATTTTTATCTCTCGTATAATTTATTTTTGGCAGTAATTAAATTAATCGCCCATTCATCTACAAAATTGAATTCATTTTTAGCAACTGACCCACAGACTGATGACCCACAGTTTTATGATAGAATTGATAGACATCCGGATAATGGATAGCATGTGTCGCTTTTTTCAGAAAAAATGCACGCAAAGCCCATCAAGAGATGCGATTGGGATAGCTAATAGATTGTTGAGCTGAGAACTAGATCCTTAGCCTGGAATGAGAGAGAGAGACATGAATCTAATTAAACTTTGGGAGTCAATTTCATAGCCTCTTAAAAAATCATAAAAATATGATTGGCACTCCAAAAGTGTAAACTCTGCACGTCTATCATCCCTTTTTCATTATGTCACGTAAATGCTGGCTGTAAATTTTCGAAATGACATTGTGACGCCTCTTTTGTCTTTCTTTGAAAAATCTTATTGAGTGCAGATTGACTGGAGTTGATCTTTTATCGTCCGTAATCATTAAAGTAAACGAGGAATCCTATTCAATACAGTTGTAATCTTTATTGATCTTTATACAAGCATGAAAGTAAAAGGCTATAAATTAATGTTCTTCCCGCGTAGCTTTTGTATATACAACAATTTAATCTTTAGTCGTATCATGGGGTCATGTCAACTTACTGGTGTAATTAAAAGCAACGAGTGACACGTTACATTTACTAGTCACTTTTTAATACCTGAAAAATGCTAGTTTGGTAGTTTGACGAACTCTTTACGATTTACTACCATGTCGCACACCCCATTAGAACCTAGATGCGAAATAAAAATGATAGAGAAGAGTAGACGTGAGACAAATTAAGAATGGACAGACGAGAGGTGGGCAGACATGTGTGCGTTGATAAAATATTTATTGGCTCCTACACGCTAACTAGTAAGTCATAATGATGTGTGTAATCGGTAACGAACCTTTTTATCTTCAATCCTTAACATCGTAATAGCTCGCAAATAGCACGCTCGCTAATTTCTTATCTTATTTATTAAATAATAATTGTCAGTCCATTAAGTGCGGCGTCATGGCGTCAAGAACTCAGTAGTTAAGAATCCCAAAATATCTTTTTAATCTTCTAGTTTAGTGTTAATTTTACTGATGTAGTAATTACAGCAATTGATATGGAATTTAGATGTAATATTTGATGATGCTGGTTTCTGGTGTTAGAAACAACCACAGGAATCAGCTACCATATCCACATACTGCTTGAGCACAACATTATCATGGTTATCGTAGTACAAGAGGGAAATGGGTAGTAGTGTGGTAGGGACGCAGCACGGTCTTCCAACATCCGGTGCTAAATTCAGTTCATGGACGATGCTTTGTACTGTTGCATGATTTGACGGGTTCACCTGAGAGGCAAAACAGATATAAACGTACACAATAATATACGACAATGAGAAATTAATGTTTTTGCTGTCGATTATGACAAATTTTTTATGATAATTTATGTTTAAAGTGCGTACCTGTTGGCCCAAAGGAAATGAACACGGTCCATCACAGTAGAAAGCATTGTACCCCTTCGGGGAGATGATCCAAGATGACCAGCCAATAGCCTCAAAGTTGACAAATAAGTCATGTCGACCACAAGAGGTTAAATTTTTTAACGGAGGGCCATTCGTGTCATTAACATGACCGTGACCTTCTGTTTGATTCTTTGAACGACGAGAGCGGAATCGACCCACTGAATTTGGGTGACGAATTGAGTCTTGAAATAGTAGGGCGTGGTGATATCTAGGATTTTCTAAACCTACACATTTTAAAGAAGAATTAAATACAATTAACATTACTACTTCTATTAGTACATAATCATAATCATAATCGTACAAACTTACTTGAAGTAGGGATTTTAGCAGCAGGTTCATCATCTCTCGCATCTTGTCCGATACCGGTACCGTTATTACTTGTTTGAACTGGATTACTAACGGCTCGATGAATTGGTCGACCCCCACCTTTAACCGGTGGCCTGACTGCTGGTGGCTCGATTTTCATTTGGGAATCGTGTGTAAAAAGTACCAAAATGGGTTGTTTGCTATGAGAATTTTCCCCCCGACGGGAAAATCTGACCGGGACACGATCCCCGCCTAAACTTGTGGCAGCAACTAGGAAGCCATGATTTACTTGAGTGTTCCCTTCCATCCATTTAAGTACTGGCTGAATTCATAAAAATAACAAAAATAAAGTAATAATAATAAATAAGTGTGCATTTACGTAAATGTATTGAAAAAGTAGCTTTCTTCCAGAGCACTTCTTATAAGCACCTGTTTAACATTGAAAACTTCCCATCCGGACCCGAGGGCCGGGACGTAATGTACCCCAAGAAGTTTATGCAGGTCAGGAATAGCAAGATTTTTGGGATCTAACACCTGGTACAAACTGAGGATGTAGAAGGGGGTCAAGTACAAGGATGGATGAAGTTGTTCGTGGGGCGTCTGTGCTCGATGAATATGAAGTTCGGCCTCCAGAACCGTTTCCGTTTCTTCCAATCCGGAAATGTTGAAGTAGAAGAAATCGTTAAGGGAATTATCACGTTCTGTAAAGGATCGAACTACGTGAGCATCGTACGGGTTCTTCGCTCGGGTGACTCCGTACGAATCCGTTATCGTGTTGTACAAGTCAATCATAAATTCGGGAGCCGGACCGGGGGAGACTTCTCTAGTGGGATGGAC
Organism: Dicyrtoma fusca; assembly: GCA_034695205.1. NCBI lineage: Eukaryota > Metazoa > Arthropoda > Collembola > Symphypleona > Dicyrtomidae > Dicyrtoma > Dicyrtoma fusca. The sequence continues at coordinate 351 of JAQFZC010001975.1, read as the reverse complement.
AGCAAGGCCAAAAATCTAGGTAAAAACATTATACAGAAGTACTTTTAGTAATTAACCTTTTTGAAATGGTAATATTTCATATTTCTAGTTTTACATCTATTTGAAAATGATAGTTTCTAGTTTTGACCTTTTCGAAAGTGTTAGTGACTAGTTTTGAGCTTTTTGAAAGTGCTAGTTACTAGTTTTGACGTTTTTGGAACAGTTAGGGTAAAGGCTTGCAATTGTAGTCGGCTGATAAATGTGGTCGTCCCCTTTTGTACCCAGTGTCAACGGCCAACCGAAATTGAACACACCTGGTTTCGAAGCTTCGGGTACCGAACTTCACATTGAGTATATGTCAGATTTCGATTG
>JAQFZC010001974.1:0-25656 GCA_034695205.1 Dicyrtoma fusca | reverse complement strand
CTGCTCTCTTCGACGTGCAAACTTTTGGCGTTCAATGTGCAATGAATTGCACGCGTGCAAAGGGTTGCCCATCGCTGAATTAGGAGAAGCAGCAGAAGCAACCGTAGAACCTTTTAACATGGCAGAAGGGCGTACTGCTCAAACCTTTAGTCTAGCTTTTTGTGACATTGACTTGCTGTTTGAAGGAATGAATCATCATGCATTATAATATTTAAATTAATACGACATACCTATCTACGTAGATATTTGTGTAATAATAACAGTATTCCAGTAGTGCAATGATACATGCACTCGAAAGTTCACAGTAATAAGGACAATGATATTTATAACTAATTTATTACAATAGAATCTGAGTCTGAATCGAATCGAAATCCATTTTGTGTTGGGAAGATAGCGTCATATGGTTTGCAGTTTCTTTGTAGGTATGAATAGTCCGACGAAGCTTGGATTGCCTTTGGAGTTGAATTCTAATGACAATTGCTGGGGTTTTTGGCCACTGCCAGGGCCAGGTCATTGGACGGAAGCAGTGGCTCAGGTGACACAAAATTGAAACGACTTCCAAGATAAAATTTGTTTGGGTTTAATTGATCCTCCATCGCCACTCTGCCTCTAACTAAAAGTATATACCGTCATTCGAAACAAAAGCAAGGCAAGAGAGCAAGAATGTCATAATAATTATGACTGATTTTTATGATAAGGAATTTTTGCACGGGTATCAATGGCACTGTGCATGGAAATGGAAATCAAGAAGCTCAGTGATACTTAATGGCAATGGTGGTACCCGATGAGGCACAATCATCATGATGTAACCCACTTTTACACCTATATACCTAGGTAATTATGTAAAGCATTAATATGGATGTCATAAACCGTGGTCTACGTCTCAGGCCAGTGGTACTGAGAATCAAACAATACGTTGGAACATCCTGTCATCTTGCTATATGTTGTAGAATTGACAATTAAAACAAGATTCAGTGGAGTGATACGGACAGACTTGCATTGAGCGTCATCATCGTCATAAAACTTAAATCGTAAAATATGTAATATGTACCTCTCTTTGAAATTTTACAGGAGAAATTACAAACGATTCTCGATTTTCATTCCCAATAATTACAATTACTGATTACTCACACCCTGCCCTAGTACTCATAGGGGAAAATATTTTGTAGTAGCATTGTCATTGTCATTTAGTTGTTCTCATTTTCAGTCCTTTCAAGTTTATTTCAAGTAATTTCTACCTCGGATCGTCTCCTGCTCTCCTTATAGTTGACAGATTCCCATTTTCTTGACCCCATTTTATTCGTTTCTCCCCAGAGTGCAGTGGCTGGAACCTGCAGATCCCTCAGTCATTCCTTTCAATAAAATTTCCAATTCTTCCCATTATTCTGTCGTAGTCGTTGATTGAACTCAACTTATTTTTTGCTTTCTTCATTTCTGGCAAGACTATATATAAGACAGTTGGACATTATCGCCTCTCTCATTGTCTGTCAGTCGAAAGTTTTCTCATTTAAAAGCTACATCCTACTACGATTGCATTGTAACTGTACATGTGTATCGTGGATTTGCATTCATTATCTTCGAAATAATTCATCTAATCTATCGTATTAGTGGTCACCCAATTTTGTTTTGTGGAATTGGGTTTGGGAGGGCTTTCCAAGAATTTGCTGTCTGAAGGGAGGCAGTATTGAGAGAGAAAAAGAGGATTTTTGAAGCAAGATAAATGCATGATTGGCTACTACAGTGAGTGGAGGCGTAAATATCAATTCTAAACGCTGAATATCTGACAGTGTGAGATATTATGCACCCATTCATTGTCATAGCTTTCACTGCCATTCAACCAGGACTATTTCTGAAAATTCACCATCTCAGCATCAACTTCAAAATAATTTTGAATTTAATACTCCTGCTCTTGACGCCGGTCACACTCCATACGGGCATGTCTCTAGTCTCTACTGAATGGCCCTATTTAATTAGCAAAACAAAATCACCCAAAATGTGAGTTTTGTAGTTTCAGCTTGCCCCGAAAGTTTTTCATTTCACTTTTTTCCGTGTCCGTGACCGTGATTAGCTTATATTCTTACAACAAATAGTATCAATTTTCAAAAGTACATGCTGTAATTGTCTTTGTGGAAAGTGCATGATCAAAATCGAATCATATTCGATAATATGTTAATGTAATACCATAATGACTTTTACTTCTAATGTATTCATTTAAAATATGTATTAGATAAACGACTTCATGAGAAATTCATTTTTTCACTCGTTAAAGTTATCAAAACTAGATCCCTACCTGGCCCGGGTACCCACGACACAACCTGCTAGTCACCTTGTAACTTGTAAGCTAAAGAAACTAAATAAATAAATCTGATCTCTGAGATTAACATGAAAAAACAAGCACACTAACCAATTTTCGATCTAACATCCCGTTTACATACGTACATTGTATACATAAACAAAACATTTTGAGATTCAATGCCTTCTGAATGGTTTAGAAATATTGGCAAACGAGGGGTTCAAAAACTCGCAAAGATCCTTAATGTATCCTGTGATAAACCACACCCTAATATTGGCCAAACAGATTAATTCGGATTGTTCTTTTCTACTAACAGTATTTCAAGTCCATTTTTTAATGCAAAGCAACTCATTCATTTGTAAACAGAATTGAAGAGCAAGTTGGTTATTCAACAAAGGCTATTATGCTTTTTCAAAATACCAAAACGGATAGGTCGCAGTCACTGAGTATATTATCATTAATTGGTTACATCCCGTTATGTTAGTATGCGTAAAGGTAATCAAGCAACTTCCCTTTCAATGCAGAACTTAATAATACTAATACTGAACTATCATCAGGTATACATACGTTCATACTTCATAATAATATTATTTATGCAGCTTTTACGTGAATCCCTGATTAGTGGGGGAAAACTGAGTATCACCACAATTTCCAACAACAAGAGCAACAAACAACAAACAAACAAATATGAAAAAAATATTTGAATTCACAAAAAAAAAATTGAAAGAGATAAACTTCCAGATGACTTAAATTCAGAGCTTAAGAGTAGTTTAAATTAAATTTATATTAATTTTGTATTAAAGTAATTAGTAGCATTAGTATTATCTCTGAATTTGCCGGATTTGCATAAAGTTGCTGTCTACTCTCCCCCGAAAACTGCCATCAGGCAGCCGGGTACCGTGCCGTATGCCGGCATAATGGACTATGGGCGTGCACAACACGCGAAGCAAAAAATTTATTCCATATTCATTGAGCTGCTTAAAAAGTTTTCATAAATGTTACTATTTACAAATTAGCCAAAGGGGACAATTAAATTATCGTTTTTAAAAAGGTATTAATATTTGCAAAATCCCTAATTTAAAATTGAAGAGATACAAGTTTACATCACGAAAATATTAAAAATTCCAAGCACATTTATTAGTGTATTGTGTAGGTAGCCCAACTAAATAGCGTGCTTATCGTGCTTACTAGAATGTGAAAAGTATCTAACTTGGTGATTATATCCAATTTTCAGATTGGACTAGCAGACTTGGGCTATAACAACTGTCTGGATTTGATTTTTTATGAATTTACTGAAGACCTCGGTCAAAATGTCATGCTTGCCCGTATATGAAAATCTCCAATTGGGTTTAGGTACGAATTTATTTTGGATGAACTACTCAATATACCATATATCTATATTCAAAAAAATTTCAGTGTTCTATTCTCTTGCTTTTTGGAAAGGTATATAATGTTGGCTACAGGTAGGTGGTAGGTACTACTTGACATGGATATTTTTAAAAAACGTACCAACTCGAATGTATCTATCTATGTACATACCTAGCCAAGGGAGTGTACATGTTTTATTATTACAAAAAGGAGAAACCGTTTTTTTTGGGAAAACTTCGAAGAATATAAGCCCCGTGGTAAATTGCATTTTTCAGGTTTTTCTAACACAATACTAAAACATACACAGCGCACCCATAAACTATAATCATTGCTTCCACCACACATGACTAAACTATATTGTACGCACTATACCAAGCGCAAAATCACTTCTTTATACATTTTAAAGAGTGCATAACATGATTTTGCACATTTTTTAAAAATTTATGATTTTATACATTTGTGAAAAGTGAAACACGTTGTTTTACACATTTTCAAAACGTGCAAAAAGTGATTATACGCATTTTTAAAAATTTCCAAATGTAATTATATACACTCAAAGGAGAAAAAGGTGATTTTACATTGTTAAAAAGTGCAAATCCTTGTTTTACACATTTTTTAAAACGCTCGAAACGCTATTTTACATAATTATTTTAGAGACTCAAAACGAGGTTTTCACATTTTTTAAAAATACAAAACGTGATCTGATAATTACATTTTTAAAAGCGTAAAACGTTTTTTTTCTATTTCTAAAAAGTGTTTATATACATTTTTTAAAAGTGCAAAACGTGATTCTGAGACATTTTTAAAAAGCTCAAAACGTGATTAGGCCTTTTTAAAAGTTTAAAACATGATTTGACGTATTTTTAAAAGTGCGTGAAGCGGTTTTATGCGTTTTTAAGAGGTTTCATCTATTTTGAGAGGGAGAGGCAAACTTTATTTAGATTTTGTAGCTTCTTACAGACCATAAGCCTACGGGGCATTTCACTCGTTAACGCCCTCTTACCCTTCTGTTGTCTATTGCTTACTTTACAACTGACAAGTGGGGACTGTCAACCTTGAATTTCAGTGGGTGGAGAAGTCGATCCTCCACAGGCACGGGGTCGGGGGAACGATGGACCGGATGGGATTTTTTGCGATGTTTCTACCTTGTATTGGTAGAACATTCAACTGTAAAACGTATGAGATATGTCTATGCATATTGCGACAAGCAAAACCGATTCAATAGATACCACATGCTAAGGGGATACTTGCTTCATTTATTCCGGATCGGTAATCTACTCGTCGAGAACTTTTTAACATATTAGCTCCCACCAAAACTTGTTTATTGCTACAAATCAGCCATTAGACATACGCCACAACACAGATCCCCCCTTCCGTTCCCCTTCTGTGTAAAATAACGTGTTTCACTTACAAATTTATAAAATCATGAATTTTTAAAAAATGTGCAAAATCATGTTATGCACTCTTTAAAATGTGTAAAGTTGTGATTTGCGCTTGGTATAATATATGCATGTGTAAAATATAGTTTAGTAATGTGTGGTGGAAGCAATGATTAGTTTATGGGTGAGCTGTGTATGTATGTTTTAGTATTGTGTTAGAAAAACCTGAAAAATGCCAATTTACGACGTTTTATTTGGGGGGAAAATGCATGTTAAATTGCATAAGAAATTTCAGTTTTCAAATTTCGAGGAAAATTTTGAAAAGTGTATCGGATATTTTGAGCGATGCGCGCATTTTGCAATCGTTATATTATTCATTCCCCAGTCCTTAAGAGTTGCTTTAGTTGGTTTTGGGCAAGTTTTACACAAAACCTTTTTATCCTCGTAGAATGTTCCCTTGTTAGACTATGATAGCCTTCATGTGTTTGCGGGTGATACTACATATATTAGTGTCAAGACACGTCGGATCTAATCATATCGAAGGACACGGTTATTATTACTTCGGAAACACCGATTTCCCGTAGAGTAGAATTGATGCAAGGCTCCGACATTAGTATACTGTTCTAAAATATTTTTGCACCCCTGCAGGAACACAAGTACTCAGACCTCCAAGGAAAACAATAATGCGAAAGCCAATTTACAGCCAGTGCAAGAGAACCAAGTGAAAGTATATAAATGTCAGCATCCATGAAAGATTTCAATGACAAAACTACGAAATGTAGCTAGTACAAAGCGGGCGTTAAAACAAACGGTGTCAACAGTAAAGAAGCAAAAAGTCATTATAAACGGACGCGCAACATATGTAAGCTACGCGCTACCATGGTTATCAGCGCTAACAAAAAAACTCAATGAGTTCCAATCAGACCCAACCCGTGGGAAATCAGGTGAAAGCAGTGCGAATTCGGAGAGGAAGAAAGGGGATCCCAAGGGCTACCCAAATGGTTCCACCGTAACAACCCCGACTAAATGCAAATCTGTTGATGTGAACAGCAATCGAGAAAACAAAAACAATGAAATGCCTAAGGCTTCCAAATCGTACAAGCTAAAGCGTACCAACGCGTACATAAACGAATTAGACAACTATGAGGCACAACAAATTCAAGACAACTCAAGAAAGGCCGGAGCATCTTGCAATAAGGCAAACATTGCACAAGTACAAAACTTGGGCAGGGAAAAGAAGAGTCGAAGGAGTAAGCATTCCTCCAAGAATGCAGTAGAAACGGAGGAATATGAGAATGTTGGTCCAAACAGGGAGACTTACTTGAATCAACTTAGTACACAGGAACAAGATCAAAAGAACCGACTAGCATTCTTGCATAGTATTCCAGACGTGAATCAAAATAACGAATGGGAAAAAAATACCAGAGAGTTGAAATATGACTATAATTCCAATGCTATCCCAGATAGTAATCGTAATTTTGATTATACAGGCAAAGGCTACAAAATTATCGAGCCTTCAAAACCGAAAGAAAACAAATTCAATTCTAATTCAAATCATTTCCTAAGCAGCAATCTTCCTGCAAAAGAAACGATTATTCGAGATACCACGGATTATTCGCTCAGCCATGGCACTAGAAAGTATTATGACTATCCCGTAGCAAGACATGATGAATCAAATGTCTACGACCCACAAGAGCCAAATTCTAATGCACCAGGTGCTAATACTATCAGCTCAGAACACAGCTCTAAAAAAATTCCAATTCTCAATGCCGCGAATAATAACCCTCTCGTATACAACTTCAACGTTGACAATTCCGCTCGTGGTCGAAATTTCGTTCGAAATTATGAACCGAACCGAACTCACTACGCTACTGACCCCGGAAGCTACGGCCAACAAGACCATGGCTCTTATAATGCGAACAACTACAGCGGTGGCCAGAATTCTTATAGAAATCCTGATCAGTCTTATTACCAGGACCCAAACGTCTATTCAGGTGGAGCCACACGAGGGCCCTATCCATCCAATTACCAACAACAACAACAGTATCCATACCCACCCCACAATCAGCTCCCTAACCAAAGCCAAAACCCGAACAATTATCAAAACAATTACGGGCATTACCAGAACGACTTGCCCAATAATCCCGGGCAATACCAGAATAATTACAGCTACAGTTCCAATGATTACAACATTTCAAAGGGGAACTCAAGAAAGCAGCCAGAAGCTCCAGCATTAAAGTATGGGCGCTATATAAACGAAAATTGTAACGACTATAATCCTGGCCACCGCCATCGCACCCGCGACAGTAGTCGAAAGCATCGTAGTTCGCACAGGAAAGATTCTTCTGGCCAAAGTCGTAACTACAACCAAGACCAAGGGACCCATAGGCATGGAGGGCAACCGTACAACTCGTATAACAATAATTATCAAAATTATAATAATTATGGTGCTAATCACAACAGTCAAGACTACAATACCACTCGGGCTTATTATCAGGGGCAAGCGAACATGAAGGAGAGCAGCAACTATTACGACTCAAGGAATAAACAAAAGAATTATCCAACTACGAGTGGCTACGACTATAATTCCAATGAAGTTTCTATACCTTTCAGTCAAAATGCGTACGCAAAACCAACGCCACAGTACCCCCCGCCTGAAACTTATCATCAACAGAACCGTTATCCAACAACAATGACCTCAGATCCAAGGAATGAAGCGTATATGGCTCCGCGCTTCCAGAACCAGAACCCCAATAGTAGTCAGTATAGACGCAATTACGATTACAACAATCAAGGTTACTACGGATCCCATGGTGTCAAACCAGCAAGTCGGTATTTGAATGCTCCAGACAGTTCACACTATTATGCTCGTGGTCATGGAGTCAAGCAACATTATTAATGGCAAAGCTCGCAAGACGGCAACAAATTCAGGAAAAATTCAACAGTAGCGAACGATTATCAATGACACTTGTACAAGGTGATGATGAAATTCCCCCCCAAAATTAAATATTCTTCAATTCACTTCTTAGTTAAAATTTCAAAGTACTTTAAATTTTTGATATTAATAAAGAAATTCAGTGTTATTCACGTTTTATTTTATTTGTACGTAGGTTCTTAAACTGAAGATCAGATCACTACATACATTATCGATAAGACCATACCTAATACATTATTTATCAAAGTTATAAGATTATAACATTGCGTTTATATTTTATGATTTTGAACAAAGTTCACTCGATGACTAGTTGTATTAATTTGAGACCCTTTGAGACCTTCCCATCCGTCCTACATGTCGGCTAGATTTTCAAGCTTCAGTCCTCGCTATCATTTTATCATGCAAGTATTCAGCTATGAAATAATCAAAATGCTTTCCAGATATTTATTATTGTTGACAAAAATTAATAACCGTTGTTGTCTAAAAGTGTGTAAAAGATATTCATATCAAATAAAAGAAGTCATAAGAATCAGGAAATTCCAAAGAGCCCCTAAATGTGGTCACCCGTATAGCTATGGTCCTAATTGTGCCCAGAACCAAAAGGTTTTGCTGCATACATGTATGTATAAGGGTTTTAAATCGTCGTTCTTATTTTGAAGTATTATGTAGCTTTTGGCCAAGTTTTGCTTCTACTTCTGAGGTAATAAATATACCTAACCACGAGTGCGCGTGGCTCGTGAGTGACATTTACAAGTAGGTACCGTATTTGACCGATTAATCGCCGCGGCGATTATCCAAACCCGGAGCTTATTTGAGCCCTAGTGATTATTTGAGCCCCGGCGATTATGAGTTCATGCGAAGAGCTTTAAAATTGTGATGAGTAGTTGTGTGAAAATGTGTATACCTAGTTTGTTTTGTGAAAACTATCACAGTCACAAAACTACTGCGCGTTCTCAATCACAATCACTATAATTCAAATTGCGAAATCACTGTTACAATACAATTTCAATTCGTTTTTTTTTTCACTCTTATTCTCACTTGGCTTACATATATAATTAGTGCAACTGCAAAAATAACCAAGTCCAACGTGAATTCTTTGAACTAGGTCATTTAGTGATGAGAATTGTTTTCACAATCACTAACTGGACTTGTGAATTGTGTAACTAAAAAACACAATTATTCACTATCTCAATTCACCATTTTAAAGCTCTATTCATGCAAAATATGGAGTTCTCAAATTAACTAAAAAAAAGCACTAAAAAACCATTACCGTTAGAAAAATTTCATTTCAACAAAACGTATATAACTATTAATAGAACAGTATTAAAATAATATTTTTCATTTAAAACTAATAATGGTATGTATGTAGTTAATTCCAAGTGCTTTCCGCATAACAAAAACTATTATTATTGTTTCCAAGGAGGCCTGCCTGCACGGGCTGCCAATGTTGGTGCGTATTCCGAATAAGCGCCCTGTAGATTATTTCAGCATCGGCGATAATTCGGTCAAATACAGTATTTCTTCATTTTCATTTAATTTCGTATCATTTGTCCCCTCCATGTTCATGTGGACATCCAGAAGACGCAGGGGTCGTGGCATTCCAAAAAATGTTTCCGTCCGACGGAAACGTCGAGAGAACATTGCTGTTGTACAAGTCTTGTGACCGAGGTTTTGCACAGCGGAAACTGAGGTTCGTTCAGAATTTCCACAAACAGCCCCATCTCATGAATTGAACTCGATGATATTTCACATGAAGAAGACAACACGTTTTCCTCACACTGGCTAATCAAAGGTACTTTCCCCACGGAGGAACGCCCGCGTCTGAAAATTGGATTGCTTCCTGAGTCGTATCTGGTGATGTCCAAATTTCGAACAGGTCAGCTGCCATATCTTGGATTAAATTATTAAACGTAACCGTCAAACCTGAAAGTAATATCGATAACCGAAACCTATAAAACATGCGCTAGTAACGTACAGGACTGTCGTCGAGCATTAAAAATTATATAAAAAATAATATAGTTTTTATATGTATCATATTGCTGTTCATCACATATATCAATAAGAAAAATTGTTTAATATTTCGAATTTTATCCTTAATTAATATGACACAGCTTACCGGCTTGACAAAGTGTTTGTGGGGTTATGTGAGGTTGAAAGAATTATCGGCAGATGAAAGGCACTAACACGAAATAGTGCTGCGAAGATTATCAATAGCACTCCTTTCGATTCCAATTTATTTTAGATGCTAACAAAACACTAGACGTGTTACTACCCGCTTTTTGGAAATTTTAGGACTTTACGCTTAAAGCAAATGGAATATAAATTTTATTGTGTTGGAAGTGTGCGTTCCATTATGTACCTAAAACAGACTTCTTTACTCGTCTTGTCCTGACAGCAGCGAAATTATCAGAAAAATTTAAATACACACATTTCTGACATATGCATATTTGCAATATCTGCACTATTTTTAAATGAGTTGACTACAATAGCGTATAGACCCTATATTATGTATGTATTATACGTAGCTTTAAGAGTATAATATGCGGCTTATTACAGATAATTAGACACATGGGCACCTGTGAATGGTAACGTCCGTAATAAACAATAGAATAGATGTCTTAAGTGAAAAAAATTAAGGCTGCTTTTTGAAAAACCTGGTTTCATGTTTATTTAATTTTAACTAGAAACACGAAAGCATTATTCATATTATGCAGGTACAGAAAGTAGTGTTCGTTATGCACATAATACCATTCAGTGTGGTTTTCCCAATCATATTGTGAAAGGATGGGGGGGGGCGGGGGTAGGATCAATTTTACTGCTGGACAATCATAATAATAAAAGAATGGCATCAAACAAGAAAGGAATTCTAAAAATGTTTAAAACTTATGTATTTATTTGTGCATTAGTATAAAATATCCCACTAGCTACTTTTGTGCTCATCCGAATTCTTCACATTTTATGCATATTGTAAACAAGTATGAAATACAAAGACTTTAAAATTCCAAATAGCTTTCGTAAGTAACGGTCCTTAGATTCGATACGGTCACATGATTTTAAAATCGGGTTTTAAATCTATCATTAAACATACTATTAAAGATGAGACCACTATACTGCCCATCGCAGGTTTAGTGGATCTACACCAATTTTCTAAAATGGCCGATTGAAGTCTTAATTTTTGGCTGGACCATCGGAAAAATATAATTTCATTACATAATTTTGTAATTGCACAGAATTTATATCAGTTTTACAGGAATAATAATAAATAATAATGAGCTGAGTCATGTTACAATTGATTATCAAGAGATAGTCGATTGACCACTCTGAGCGTCCCATCAAAATGGATCACTGTTAATAAATCCCTTGAACTGAATAACTGTAGTGTTTGTATTTACAACTTCTTTAATCAGCTTTTATTTAACGAAGTGGTGAGTGTGGCTGAGGTGAATAGGCTCACTAATTAAATTGCCGTTATTGAATTTTTTAAGCATAGTACTTCTATACATCCCAAATTCGGTCAAATTCCATGAACAATGCAATGTACACATTCTTAGAGCTTAACTCATTTAAAAATAGTACTGATATTAAAAATATGCATTTTTAGTCAAGACATTTATTCAGATTTTGCTGATACGTTATTACAATCTTATCAAGGCAAGACAAGAAAAGAATCGCACATCATAGATTACACAAAAGGTTGACAGTATACTTAATTACAGATTATAAGTGTATAAATGTTCTTGACGAAACCTTTCCTGAAAACGAAACTCGTGTTTAGTCCGCAAATAAAGCTGTGACTGCTGTGAGTGATCGGTTTAATAGTGATTCCTTTCTTACTGCTTGCAGAGTAATTTCATATAACTGTCTGTAATCCGTGTATTTTTTACTGTCATCTGTTTCTACTTACTTTTCGCAAAAACACGTTGACCAGCTGGTAAGTTTAAATTTACATACATTCAACATTGGTTTATATTTACTTCATTAAAATCATCTTTTAATTGCAATGCGTGCAGTGTTGTCTAAAATCTCAACATAAATTGCAGTAGCTAGTAATCTAACTAAATAAATTCGGTAACAAATCAGTTACTTTAGGTACCTAGTACTTACATTACATGATATAAATATAAAACTCGGCTAAACATCCATTTTGTTTTGCTTTTTAATGATCAACGACTCCTGTACAGTGCAGTCGCATGTTTTATAGGTTTCGACATTACTTTCAGGATTGACGGTTACGGTTAATAAATTAGTCTAAGATATGGCAGCTGAACTGTTCGAAATTTGGACATCACCAGATACGACGCAGGAAGCAATTCAATTATCAGACGTGGACAGTTCGTCAGTGGGGAAAGTGACTTTGATTCGCCCATCTTCATGTGAAATATCATCGAGTTCAGTTCATGAGATGGGGTTGTTTGGGGAAATTCTGAACGAAACTCAGTTTCCGCTGTGCACGCCTCGGTCACATCCGCAAGACTTGTACAACAGCAATGTCCTCTCGACGTGTCCATCGGACGGAAACATTTTTTGGAATGCCATGATCCCTGCGTCTTCTCTGGATGTCCACATGAACATGGAGGGGACAAATGATACGAATTTAAGTGAAAATGAAGAAATACTTGTAAATGTCACTCACGAGCCACTCGCACTCGTGGCTACGCCTACGCCGTCCATGTCAGGAATGACAACTGGTCCCTCGTATGCGTATGGACTGGACGATATTCCTACCCATGGAGTGTCATCCAGTTTAGAAGAGATTAATTTGGATGACGTTTTTCAAGGATGGGGCGAAAGCATGCACCATCTTCTCTGGAAAATCGCCAACCCCATGGTCAACATCGGAGCGTAAGTCATCAGTCAATGTTACTTTAAAAGGTTCAAATTGCCACACTTATTAATTATCTCTAAGCGGATCATGCCGCTGTACAATCACAGTGATGTAATCTAGCCGAAGAAGTAAGTTATCTTTTAGAACAAAACAAAGTTTATCTCACATTACCATTATCGCATCGGTAACATGAGGTCATCAGTAGGGATTTCTGAATGCTCCCTTTATCTAATTATTCTAATGCCAGTGGTAATTGTAATCGTGTGTCTCATTTTTGTCTGATAACTCTGCAGGGCCTACACAATTGACGACGAAGTAATAGAGAAGCTGCGGCGGAGTGTTTACGGTCCTTTCACACACACCCACCACCAGATTGCGTACACGAATTCAAATCTATTTCTGCCCATTGAAGGAACTGCAGGTCACTCTTGCAACTCCGCGGCGATGGACAATGCAACAATATCGCCGATACCACTGCTGCCCATGGCCATGCCCATACCAAAACCTGTGATTTACTATTCCGACAACACTCGACATCTTCCCCGAATCCTGTCCTTGTCGTCGAAACCGAAGCCAATGAGCAGTGTGGTGGCACCTCCGTCAGCAAACAGTGTTCTGAGAAGCCTTTTCATGGACAATAACTGCTGCTACCCGCCATCAAAAGAAATGTCGCCGCCTCACACTCCATTCCATAATATTCTTCCCAGCAGCGGCAGTATCGTCAGCAACGGCTTAGTATTGGACACATTGGAGCCGCTACCTAAGAAAAAGTTGTGGGAAAACAAATGCGACATCTGCGGTTTAGTTCTTTTGGGTGGACAACAAAGGTTTGAAGCTCACGTCAAAAATGCTCATGAACTCAAGTGCATCTGTGGTTTGGAGTTTAAATTTAAAATAAAACTCATGAAGCACATTAAACAAATGGCATCCGACTCCCAGGACGAGGGCAACGAAGAGGATCTCGGGAAGCATCACGGAATCACGCCAGGAGATAAAATGAAGCCGTTGTTCGAGTGTGACTACTGTGACGAGATTTTTAGAAATCGAAATGCAGCTGTAAAGCATCGAAATCATGTTCACATGCACTTTGTGGAGGCCAGTCCAGAAGAGAAAGTCCTCCGAACGAGTAGTACCAAGAAAAAGAAGACAAAGTCAACTACGGAGGAGAAGGTGCGGACGAAAGGGGAGCGTAAGTCGAAGAAGTCCTTGATCTTAACATCCACAGGCATTAAAAGTGTGGGTGGTGGCAACGATGAAGTGTTGGGGGGAAGCAGCCCCACCAAGCTCAGCGCTGCCCGAAGAATCCGCAAGAAATCTCAGTTGACCAACAGCTCTAAACTCACCAGCCTTGCGAGTACTGCGACGCACTGCACAGATCCAGAGAAAGTTCCATCCACCCAGTATGCTGCTCCAGCGTTTAACGTCAGTTTCAACTCTCAACATAGCATGTGTGGTGGTTCAGTGAGTGTTGTCAGTAGTGGCGGACATCATGCAGTGGGGGAATGGGGTCATGTTGGGTCTGTCAAAACCGAGGGCGGCTTCTTAACGACAACAATGGAATCTGAGGTGCCAGGAGATCTGAGTTTATCATTGGGAGAAGCAGTGGGGCTCCAGGGAATCTCTAGGTTTTCCGATTGGCCCAATCTTTCATCTATAAACAAACAGTTCTCATCGATTTGTGAACATAATCAAGACGTGCAAATTAACGATTTCCAGTTGAACAGCTCAAACAGTCATTTAAACCCTCACATCTTTAATGGACTGATGATCCCCGAGACTTGCACAAACTCGAGCACGATCGTTGCCAATATCAAGTAAGTCCTATTTCTATTAATTACTTTGACATAATTATTTATAGAAATTAAATATTTGACGTTGAATGCGAATGAATATTATGATTTGAGGAGATGTCAATCCCGTCCAGCATATACAAAGTATCGTTTCACCAGTGCACAGCACTATTACCTAAGTAGGGATCTTTTAAAATATTACAGTGCACGGGAGTTGAACCTTGAATCCTACGCGCAGCTCACTCTTATTAGCCAAAGCTATACTATTATTACGTGCATTCAAATAATTATTTTTGAAAATACAACGAGTGAGCAAACGAAAAATACAGCGAGTGAGCAAAGCATAGGTTGCGGTAGACTACGTTTATCATGTACAAGGAATCCTTTTAAGATTCTAGTGTAAAACAAAAAAGTTAATTCAAGAGAGGGTGTTAACTAGGTAGGTTGATTTTGACAAAATTATAATCCTTTTTTAATTCTATTATTGTATAGCACTCTACCTGTTGTCCCCAGACCCTCTAAAAAATCAAAGAAGATAACTGTAGCACCCCGAAAACGTTTAAAGAGCATGAGTACGGTAAACAGAAGCGCTGAAATCAACATGAATGAAATCAATGCACTGTTCGTAGAAGCCAAGCCGCCGGGATGGGTCCATTGTACACACTTTAATCATGATTCGGAACTGGATCACAGTTTTATTCATTGAAGTTCAAGTTCAGTAAACAAGATTATAATATAATAATAGTTGTATAAAATGCAACTCCGTCACATACTTACTTCTTACAAGTATTATTATTATAATTAACTATTTGTTAGATACTTACAGAGTTATCACTATTACTTAATTTGTTTGTTGTTTCTTCACGAGATTTGGAGTAAGTAATCTTTCATTTACTGATTCTTTAAATCAACATGAGCAGGCTCGGCAGGCACAGGCACTGATTTTACGTAATTCTAATCAGCTAAGTCTGGCTAATAATATTATTACCTTCTACAGCCAACAGATAACATTTTGAGTTTTTAAGTAATTATTATATTTTAAAAATGAAAATTGTTTCTAGTCTTGTGTTAGGAAAGTTCTATCAAGAATGATGTAATGACATTCAAAAATAAACATAATATTATTCAGACTCAATAATAAAAATGTGTTAATTGGATGGATATTATGAAGTGCCGAGCTGTCACAATCTAAATTTTGTCAATAGAGCCCTAGGGTACACACTATTTGTAACATTTTTTAAGTGCACAATTGTTTTGTTAAATGTTTGACCAGTTCGGTTTCGTACATCTTCATAATTGATTTAAACTGTGAAATTTAACGCAAGTGTATAAAAGGATCATTTCTGCTAGAGTAGTAAAGGTATTTCCTTTTTCCGCATACTCTACGGATGCTGTATAGCGCAGCGGTTTTGCGTGTTACTGAATGCAGTCAAAAATTGTCAATGGCAAATGCATTCAATTATGATTACAGTTGTAGTTTTAAATGGGTCAGACGGCAATGAGCAAATTGTGCTTTAAGCCTTCTGTGCGTACTTGAAATGTTTACAGTTTGGCACCAAAATACCATTGTGGAGAAGTCATTATAAGTCATTATAACGATGCACGATACACACTTTTTTCAAAACAGTATTCCTACAGATGGCTAACCACATACTCAAGATTTCTTTCATCACTTTCATTCTTCAGAATTAATTTGCACTCTTCAGAGTATTATTTTACTTTTTACTATTCACTTGCGTTAATTTTATTAGATTGAAGGATATACACACCATGGTTTGAGGACTCGTCTCCGTGATGCATACCAGCCATTGGGTGTATACGTGTGTTCAAATCGTAGTGCACTTCTCTCACGTAGGGATAGGGAGGGCAGATATTTACAGTGATGACGGACTGAGATTTAAGTGTCCCTTGGATCCGCTCACGGACAGATATCCGGACCCCACGGATCCAACGTGTGTCAATTACTTTCTATGCCATTTGGGACATGCGTTCCCTCGGAAGTGTACAGTGAGAACAGCCTTTCATCCAGAACTTAAGGAATGCTATCCAAGATATCAAGTTCCGGAAACTTTATGTTCACTCCGTAAGAGCAATTGCAGTATGACCGAGTGTTGTGCTTTTTTTTAGTTCTTTACTAGTATAAGCTTACACTTTAAAAACAAATACATAGACGTTTGTCTGTTTACTGCTCTTTAAGCTGGTAGAATTTAGAATACATACTGGGCTTTATGAAATCTACTTAATTACCTATATTATTATAGCCATTGATTGCGACTACAATGGCTACATACCCGATCCCGAAGATTGCACAAAATATTACATTTGCTTCTTCCGTCAAGCCATTCACTACTCCTGCTTGACCAACCATTACTTTGATTCAAAGAAACACCTTTGTGTGAAAGATAAGAAAAAGGCTAATGCGTGCTCCTTGCCGCGACCGGAAATTGGTCCAAGTCCCAAAAAGCATGTCTTTCAACGAACAAGATACGCAAGACCTGCCCCGGCTGCCGCTGCTGGTGCTAAATTGGAGGAGCCCGAATACGTTCCTAGCAACAACGATCCTCAATCCCCACCCGAACCAGCATCTGAGTACCTCGACGTTACAGGCTCGGGGTCAATTGAGCCCAGCGTGACTAACGTTGACCTGGCTCAGCAAGGTGACAATATAGATGTTGAAGACGGAAGAACGGAACAGTTTCCTAAAATGAAAAGAAATACTGAGGGTCCTGCTATCGAGCCCGTCCAAAATACAACAGTCAATTGAGTATGTATGCATCGCGTCTTAAGAAGCAAAATGACACATATCCATCTTACTTAGCTGAAAAGGCATTACAAGTGCCTTACGTATGCCCTAGTTTGCTTCTTAACTCACTATATGTAAGTATTATTTACCTAGGTAAAAATATTTCCCGATTGCATTTTTTGCAGATCTGTAATAATACTAATAAAAATAACACCTAGAATTTAAATCGTATTTCTCATCTTGCATGGAATTAAGAGGTCACCAAGATAAAATAAGTTGGTTACCAAGAAAGGATTAAGTCACGACCGCTTGAAATTATTGGTACATCTTGTCTAATGTCAATGTCTAATGATAATGTGTGGTTCCTACATATTATGGGTGGCCGGCCGAAATATGTTACACTAATTGTAAGTAAACCCATGTAGATACATATAATTAAATTCTGGTTTATGAGTAACTATACACCTTCAGAAAAAAAGAGACTTTACAAGAATTCTAGCTATTATGTAATTATTAATAAAATTCTCTATTATTCCAAAACCCATAGGATCCTCTTTCCCCTATAATAAAGTGGCTAGTAACTGCAAATCCTATTAGGCGTTTACCGAGTCCCTCTATTAAGTCAATACGGATATCAATTATGTAGTAGGTAGTAATTAAGTACCGGATTGTATTGATTGATATTTACAACGATCGCTATTGAATTGTCTTTTTTGATATATTTATCTGTTAAAATAGTTAACCGGCATTCGCTCTGAGTTGCTGGTTATATTTACAATTTTAATCAATACCAGTTAAACTTTTAACAGAACAGACGTATCAGTAGAGAAAACTTCTGAGGGTGTAGATACTAATTAAGTCAATGCACGTTTTGTTTTTGATAATTTGGTATGTCATATCATGTAGTGTATCCTAAGCGCTATGCTAATTAATAATAATATAATAATATGCGTTAGTGTGTAACTGATTAACTGAACTGTGTACAAAAAATGCTGTCTTGGCACCTGGTGTATGTACCCTTGTGATATTTCATTCGCGGTGCAAGTTTTGAATTCTACGTCTTGTAGCTATCACGTACAACAGTATAACTCTTGACTTTAACTTTAATTGCAAACTAGTTAAATCTTCATCCTTTTTTACAATAATTAAGTACAATCTAAGGAGCGAGTTAATGCCAAAGTCTAATTTTTAGTTTATATTAGAATTACGCACCGTATAGCGAATACCTATACAATTTATTGTAAGTAAATATATCATCAATCATCACTGAAAACAACTTCTAGAAGCAGCTTATATAACTCGCATTAAAGAGCTCATTTTAAAATTCAATCTGTAGTAATTTGTATCTGTAATTTCAGTGATGCAGGTAGTTAAATAACTGAATATTATACCCCGGGGCGTATTTTGTACATAAATTAATCAGGGTGAAGGGCATAGTGTTGATTGAGTGTTACTTGCATACGTAAGAAAGCATTCACAGAATCACAGAATGTCCGTCGCAGCTGCAGGTAAGATCCGGGATATATCAAAAGTGCTGGTTGCTAATCGGGGAGAAATAGCATGCAGAATTTTTAGGACATGCAAAAAACTTGGTAAGTTAAAATCTCAGAATGCTTCACTTTTAATAATACGTATTAATTCCTTCATTTAATTTACAGTTCTGCAGTTCTGCTGCTTTACAAATATTGTTCGTTTTACTAATTAACCTCTCATTTGGACACAGGAATTCGTACCGTCGGTGTGTTTTCAGAACCCGATGCCAACTCTCAGCATGTTCGTATGGCGGATGAAGCATATTTTATTGGACCAGCCCAATCAACGCTATCCTACTTAAATCAAGGAAAGATTTTTGAGGTAGGTTGCTACCTCTGAACAGAAGCTTAATGTGGAACCAATATAAGCTGTTTTCTATTGTTATTATAGTAGCAAATTATAATGTTGTAGTAAAAAGAGTTGTTTAAAATTAAAGGTTGCTAAAAAATCTGGAGCTGAAGCAATCCACCCTGGATATGGGTTCCTGTCCGAAAATTCGGATTTTGCTCGTAAATGTGCAGATAATCGCTTAATATTTATCGGACCACCACCTCAAGCCATTTTCGACATGGGTATAAAAAGTAAATCAAAGGAGTTGATGATTGCTGCTGGTGTTCCGGTTGTTCCAGGTTATCATGGACAGGCAGCAGCTAATGACTTGGAAGCTTTGCAGGCTGAAGCTTTGAAGTACGTTAATAGCAAATATACATTTAAAGGATTTGTGTTGGAGTCATACCAATTTATATTATATTTTAAGGGGTTGAGTGGAATTAATTGAAAATTTGCAAATATTTGATTCAGATTAGGGTTTCCATTGATGATTAAAGCTGTAAAAGGAGGGGGAGGTAAAGGAATGCGAATTGTTCGTGATGCTGAAGAATTTATGAGCCAGGCCCAATCATGCCAGTCTGAAGCTGAGAAGGCATTTGGTGATGGTGCTTTACTTATTGAAAGGTAGGTTGAACCGAAAGCTTAATAAACCTCGTTTCATAGTCCGTTATTTTCATGACAGAAACTGCCCTTGTGACTGTGAGAGCAATTTAAGTGACAAGGTATTTCTATTCCTATAGATACGTGGAATCTCCTCGACACGTTGAAGTACAAGTTTTTGGAGATTCACATGGTAATTGTGTGTACTTGTGGGAGCGCGATTGTTCCGTTCAAAGACGTCATCAGAAAGTTATTGAAGAAGCTCCAGCTCTGGGTTTAACGGAAGAGACGAGGAAGAAAATTGGAAATGCAGCTGTGAATGCCGCAAAAGCAGTCAGCTATGCGGGTGCGGGAACTGTGGAATTCATAGTTGAAAATCAGGACTTCTACTTTATGGAAATGAATACGAGACTGCAAGTAGAACACCCTGTGACCGAAGCAATTACTGGTCTTGACCTAGTTCAGTGGCAACTTTTGGTAGCGATGGGTCACGAACTGCCCATTAAAAATCAGGAGGATGTTCCAGGTACACAGTGTGAATGTCGACGTCTTATTTTATAGACTAGTCAGACAGTTGTGTAAGTACTCGCATGCATAAATAATGCATTTGGAAATTTGTATAACATTTAGGTCCGTTCGGCCATGCACTTGAAATGAGGGTATATGCCGAAGATACTGCAGCAGGGTTTGTGCCTGCACCAGGACATGTTCATTCACTTCATCTTCCGTCGGTAGAATGTCGAGTCGAGTCTGCTATTGTCGAAGGTACGAGCGCCTTGTACATATGTTTCGTAAGAATTGTTTTGGGTATAATTTATGTATCGAACAGATGTATCGATATGTCATTCTTTGTCATTTTACGTGCTGGTGATTACAGGCGATGAAGTTAGCGTCCATTATGATCCAATGATCGCCAAATTAATCGTATGGGGAGACAATCGGATCGAAGCAATCAAGAAGGCGGATTTGGCTCTTGGTGAATTTAATGTTGGAGGAGTAGAAACAAACATTGATTTCATGAGACGGATCTTACAGTCGAACTCATTTCGGAATAAACTTGTAACAACTAAATTTATCGAAGAAAACCATGACGAGCTCTTGTCGAAGCGGAAACTGACTTCCAATCAACTAGCCTTGGCTACGCTAGCGTTATCCACCATTCGAGATTTTGAGCAAGGAGAAAAATTTATGAAGCGATTCCGTTTAAATACTGATTTGAACATTAATTTCTCTGTAAAAGACGCAGATCAGGAGAATGCAAACATTAGTGTTGTTGTAAAAGAGTCGAATGACTTTTCAATTCAGAGTTTAGAAAATTGCCGTGTATTGAAAGTCAATAAGGATGGAAACTCTTTCCTCATAGAAGTTCTTGTGGATGGAAAAAAGGAAAACATTACTGCTACTCTAGGAGACAATATTCTTAACGTTTTTACTGGGGTACATACCAGCTTAATATTAATGAATCTTTTAGTTTAAATTTTTGGTTGAACTGGATAAAGGTTTAAATACAAATGATAACAATTTAATGCAGGATGGGTCATTCCGTGTGGAAGTGCCTACATTAGGACCATTAGACAAAACTCTGGGAGGAGATGAGCTTGGAGTCAGCAGCGGAAAAATTCCATCACCAATGCCTGGTACTCTAGAAAAAATATCGGTTCAGCAAGGAGACGTTGTCAAGAAAGGACAGCAACTTGGGACCCTAGTTGCAATGAAAATGGAGGTAATGATCTTTTGACCACACAGTGGGTCCTTTTCTTTCCGCATATTTTTGGAGGAATGTAATGCAGAATGATTAATATAATTTTTATTTTATATTTATTAAAGCATATCCTACGCTCCCCTGTTGACGGAACTGTGGAAAAAATACACTACGAAGTAGGGAAAACTGTCCCAAAGGGGAGTACCCTTTTCACAATCAACTAGCTGAAATCGCAAGTTTCTACCTTAGTTAGCGCTATTATGAGCGTTAGCCGTTTTGTTGACGCTGATGCAGATAAAATATAAAACTATGTGCATACATCCAATATAATGACATTAAAACAAAATATATGTACAATCTCATCCAAAATGAAATGACGAAATTGGTGAGTGTGAATGCATACGTCCACTTCCTTGTTTGGTGCTTAGACATAGCTTAGTCGAATGTAATGTCTCTACTTTACACAGTGCAAATAGTAGGTATATTATATTACATTAAATATTAAAGTCAGGGTACTCTACTAAATACAGAAATTTATTATTTTGTTAATAAATTAACCGCAGATAAAACTTATTATTATGATCCTCATGAAGATATATACGGGCTTATTACCACGTCATTTATTATGCCGTTTCGTTCTGCTAGATCAATAAAATTAAAATGATTTATCGTCCACCAGACACACAAGCCAGAACCCAGCTGTTGCTACTACTAATCTGCAGGCAATAAGTTCATATGTTAGTAGAGTTCGTGCTCGTGTTACCCACATGCTATATAATACCATTTATTTTCTCCCCTAATATTGCCTAATAACATGGATGCACACATTTCCTTTGAGCGTACCGGCTACTAGCCGTGTATATATGTACTGCAGCCGCATTTACAGTGACAGCATATACATACATACAATATTCCGGGAACTGAAACCTGACACGAAACTACCTTTTAGACTAGACTAGATTCTGGACAGACTCTGGGCTGGAACTGGAAGCTCTGGAGAAAGCAAAACCATTCTGTTTTCCTTGGTTGCTACACGTAGGAACTGCGCAAATTGAAACTAGATTTTCATCCAGACGGGAAGGGTTATCAAGAAATAATACTTCAAAAAACAATTAATTGCTTATTTTGCAGCTCCTATAAAATAACCGTAAAGAATTTAGTTGTATTTGAAAGTGAGTTGTGAAGTGACTAAAAGTGACGGATTAAAAAAACACTACGATTTGTACTCTGTCTGTACTTACGTTCTCCAGTTCTTCAGAATCAGAATATTTCGTTGCTACATCAGCTGATGTACTGCCAGCCCAGATTCCAGACTCTCCAGGCTGCAAAGTAAAATAGAAGGAAGGTCTAAAAACAAAAATTTAATTGTAGGGTGTCAAATCAGACATCAAGTCACCTTTATCAGCTATAAAGTAAACCGTAAACTGACAGTGAAAATTTCTTTTAACATTATTTGTATAACACGCTAATACTGATATTCAAAAAACCAGGTGTCCTTCTCTCTAATGTTTTATTTACCTCTGTATAACTACTACACACCAACAAAAATAAATCCCTACCTCGCCTACCTGTGTGTAAGCACTTTTTATATTTAATTTTGTTGCGCGAACGTTGAACTTACTAGTTAATCTGCTCCATTAGCAAGTTAATGAGATCCATCAATCTGTCTGTAGTCGTACAGATACCATACCATAACGCAAACAACACTGATCTTTGTGAAAACTTAAGGCGGTAAAAAGGTAATAAAGATGAAGTATGGAAGTATGTACCTACTCAATAATATGTATACATAACTATTTTTTACTGGCTACACCAATTCAATATTGAAGCTCTTGCACAGGTTTCTCAACATTCAAGTTTCGATAATTTAAATTTCGTTAATTTGTTTCATCTAGATTCAAGATTTTTGAAGACAGGAGTGAAAACTGAAGCTGTAATCACAAACTATCCTGGATAAGTTCATATTTTTTGGAGCCGAGACGGAGGGCTTACTAACCAATATGCTAGAACTGGGAGACGACTATATGCTGGATGAGGATAAATTGTAGCTTTTCTACTTTACTGTATACATCTGTCTTACACATCACCCCCACACATTTATTACTAATTATATTTATGAGTATGGCTCTTGTGCATCTTGAGAGTCACAGAATACTTCACAAGATTTATCATTAATATATTTAGTTGCCACCACCATCACACACTTACCTCATAGTGTACACACGTTTCCTCATCCATTGTTTCCAAAGTTATCAGTTTTCACTTACAAATTGTTTCCATTTACGAAATTTGGGAAGTCAAAATTATTGATTGTCACTGTATTATCTTCAACACTAATAATAACACCATTCGGCATTCTGAGGCCATAGAATAATAGAATCCTCCCATACTCACTAGTCAGTTTACAAAATAATGAGCTATAATAATGACTATTGGATCTGATTTCATATCTCCAGTCTTTCTGTACGATTTTTTTACAACTTTGTTATAAACAGTTATATTTCATTCTGTACAACCTTAAATTATATTACACACGTACTCTTGTTTTTTAAAAATATTTTAAAGATTTAGAAATAATTTTATCGACTGAGGCAAAGAATATAATAATTGTCATAATTAAACTACTAGTCAAAGAAGCAGGGTACTGTAACTAACTAGTCCAGTTTTTGAATTTTAGCTTTTCTAGTTTCTAGTCTTTCTGTACAACAAAAGTCAAAGCTCCATCATTATACACGGAGAATTTGTTAATTCCTAGTATTAATTATTAGGCATTTGGAGCAACTTTAATTAAGTATACACCGTTCAACGGAAGTGAGAGTTTAGTAGGTTATCGTTTTGTGTAATTGGCGAAATTATGTTCCACCGTCAAGCTGATAACGATTTCTATCGCCAGTACTACGACTTTTATGATCATTTGGACCCATTATTACCTTTTGGCTCGACCAGTGGTTTCAGCGATATGAGTGCTTACGAGGATCGCATGTAATTTTTTGTTATTTTTTTTTAAAAATTATATATTATACTTTATTTTATTTTTATTTAGCTTCTTTACAGCTACTGTTGCTTTTGAATATTTCCGCTTTTGTTCCGTCATGAATGTTGCATCCGTTTGTCTACATGTGTATTCATAACATCACTTAAAAACAGTATGGTGCGGTTGTTCAGTAGTGCAGTCCACTGAAGTACCTAGGTACTATCATTTTGTTCAGCATCGGCTTGGGAGTTGGGACTGAATGGTTTGGTACTGATAAATCAACCACATTAAGCAAGTAGACTGCATCTCATTTAGGCTTTGTCAGAGTTATTGTTTGTTAAAGTTGTGGTTGCAATATGTTTCAGGAAAGACCTGTTTACCTACCTACTAAAGCTCTGAAAGATACATTTAAAAGGACAAAACAACGCAACGTGCTCATTTCATAACGATAACTGATAAGACAGACAATCACAAAAAAATAGAGATTCAACTGTTACCGAATGTTACTGTTACCTTTGCCTTAAATGAAGGAATCGTTTTATTAGGTATTTATCCGGAGTATTCTGGAGTTACGTAGAATGCCGTAAATCTCCAATTAGCTTTTTCCCAGAAGCAAGTTTACTAAAGTCGTACGAAGAACACACTCTTAATGGTTTAATTTCTGTTACGATTTATATTTTTTAAATCTTCGAACTACTTCAGCTTCGGAGAATACAGATAATTCGAGGTTTACGGGAATCCTGAGCAACACAAGGCTTGTTACTTACACGTATACTGATGTTAATGTGGGACATAAATGCATAGTTATGCGGAAGACGAATACACTGAAGCATGATTCGATCAATTCGATGGACTGAAAGTATATAGAAATGTCCATTTTATGCAAATGCAAAGCACTACTCCGCTCCGATGAATGAATATCTACTTCCTACTTCCCCCATCCCTATACTAAATACTAAATAACCTATACACAGCTGATTCAAATACAGTTTGTCCACTCGTACGATTATTTGCATTTTGTTCACGTCTGCCTAGTACTAGTAGTACCTACATAATTAATGTGTGTAGCCCCTTCCCCCACTTAGACCACTACACGACATGAAATAATGATAATACAATACTAGTTGGAGCAAGAAAGAAAGTGTCCAAGGACTGTATGTGTGTGGTTATAATTATATTTAGGC
>JAQFZC010001973.1:0-25657 GCA_034695205.1 Dicyrtoma fusca | reverse complement strand
ACCACATTTAGGGACCATTTGCAATTTTCTGAGTTCTATGACTTCCATTATTTGACAAGATGTCCTTGACGCAGTTTAAGACAACAACTGCTACTAATTTTTGCCAACAATAAGAAATGTATGGCGAGTATTTTGGTATGCACGACATAGCTGAACGCTAGCCTGGTAAAAAGATAGGGAGTGCTGAAGTTTGACAAAAATGAAAGTGACCACATTTAGGACGGTTACTACTATACAATTTTCGGCCTCGCCCTCACTTCATGAGAGAAAGGAACTGAAGGCCACTTTTCGGGTTTAAGTCTGCCGTTCCCTCATTGAGGTAGACCATCTATGAACTGGGTACCTACCTAATATTTTTTATTTGACTATAGGGTAGAAGCAAGTAATTGTGGTCAGCTAGTGATTGTGACCGATGGATTTTTTGGAATGAAAGCGAAAGAATATATATAGGTAGTAAAACAGCGGTCATATTGCACTTCGACCATACTTTCGGTCACTCATACCCCGGATGGGGATGAACTAATGTTAATATTTAGCTTTCACGAACCAAACCCGTACCTTATCACTCGCACTATTACAAATCAGAACAATTATGGCCGTGGAAAGTTCAGATCTTAACGCATCACGGAGTTACCTATCCACAAGCACTTCCAACTTTAATAAAAGGTACTTTTTACTCAATAAATGGTGCTTATTGACCGATGACTGGTGACTAGAACGTTTTAGTTGGTATTTGACTGGGGACCGAATGGTAACACAAAACTCAACAGCACCTATTAACTATTGTGATTTTTTACATAAAATTAGTTAAAACATGTGACTTCCAATGTCACCCTCAAACACCACAACACAACCCCAAAAACAGCAGACGTATACTACTTAACAATAGTAATGAAAATTAACACAACAAAAACAAAAATTAAATGCGAAAAAATGCAGGCGATTGCTGACCCGCACGCCCTGCGGTTCGTATGCTACTGAACGTTCACATTTAGGCAGTAGAGTTGTTCACACTTAGGAAACTTTCTCCGTTTTTGAACATTTCGTTTTCATTTTTTTTAAGTTCCCGAAAAAACATTTGTTTTTTAAAAAAACGCTGAAGGAAGTAGCAAATGTACTACACTAACTGGTGTGAGTGTGATAAATACAATTTAACTACCACAAGATGTTTAATTTTAAATTTGAATGAACGAATTTTGAATTGTGAAGTCAAACTAATATTAAGACACTTGGTTTGTAATTTTTTTAGTTCTCCAAACATTAAAATTTCGCGCCGAAAATTTTATGGGAGATAGAAAAATTGAAGTGCTTTTAATGTCAGTTATTAGTTTTTGAATGTCGACCCATATTAATAAGTAATGACCATTGTTCACACTTAGGAAATGTTCACATATAGGCAGTTACCCCTATGTATATATAGTACTTCGTTGGACCTCCCTTAGGGGCCGTCCTTAAATTACGTTTCAAAGTGACGGAGGGGGGGGGTCCTAAATTTACTAATTTGCATGTTAAAGCAATATGGTGACAGAGGGGGGGGGGTTGTGTTTTTTTACAAAATCTGAAACGTAATTTAAGGACGGCCCCTTAGCTGCAATCACTACTTCCAACCACCTTGACATCGAATCCACCAACCTAGTAGTGAGAGCTGGATCATCTGTCTCCCAAGTTTCAGTAATTATGTCTTTTAGTTCCTGCTTTCCCGAAATACTCGTTTTCCGGGTACCTCTTTTCACATACTGCTACAAGTATTCAATTTAATTCATTTCCGGACTTCGAGGTGGTCATTTCAGTGCTTAATTTTAGTTTTTATTTTTAAGAAATCCCATGTCATTTTTGCAGTATGGTCGGGGTCGTTGTCTTGCTGGCAAATAAAGTGACGATCCAGGCAAAGTTATGCAACTAATGACTTGTTATTTTATAAAGGACTTCTTGATGGTACTTTTGATTCATAAGTTCTTCATCAAGCTCCTGTTTTCCGACTTCTGCAGAACCCCCACACCATTACTGACCTAACACCGTGTTTCACTGGTGGGCTCAAATTCTTAATTTTGATGGTTTCATCTTGTATTTTTGACACCCTGGTAAGTCCATCTGAACCGAAAACGCTATATTTGCGTGCCAGGGCGAGGAGAAAGCAAGATAAGTGTGTGGAATATCTTTTGTGACATGTTAACAAATTGAAAGAGCTTTACAGTTTGCTTCAATGACAAATATCGAATAAATAGAATTTCGATCGGTACCGTACTATTTATACTGACATTTCGGGAGTTTCTCTTCCCGGTGTACGAGGGAATTCCCGACAGGAAATATAATTGCTTTTAAGCATTAGGGCAAAGATGGCCACCCTACTTACATTGTAGGCCTACAATGTAGGTAGGGAAACTTTTAAAGACCAAAATGTAGGTAGGGTGTAGGTATAGGGTAGCAA
Source organism: Dicyrtoma fusca (assembly GCA_034695205.1). Lineage (NCBI taxonomy): Eukaryota > Metazoa > Arthropoda > Collembola > Symphypleona > Dicyrtomidae > Dicyrtoma > Dicyrtoma fusca. Next base: position 23,229 of record JAQFZC010001973.1, on the reverse strand, counting down.
GAAGGCGAAAGTAGGGGTAGGTAGGATTAATCTGAAATGTAGGATTTAAAAAATCACCCTACATTTCCCTACAGTTTCTGTAAAATTTTATTATGTTACCATCGCGGAGGTTTGCATCCGAAGTACTTTTTAGCAGCACTTTGATTAAGGTAATAAAAGGTTCTTACTTTTTCAACCATCACAGCCATCAACCTGATGGTGGATGGTTGTTTGCTATTTCAACCATCCTAAACATTACAACCATCATCATGTTGGTTGCTGGGTTCTGTACTATTTCGACCATCACTAACATCACTCTGACATCTTTTTAGACATTTAAACCACCATGCATTCATTAACCAAAGTCGTACAAATTTAGTACTTATAGCAAGTTGTATTACAACCAATGTTTGGTGTGACAAAATAAATACAAACTTTTACCCAAAAACCATCCAACTGTAAACAATAACAATTCACTACTATACCATAAACATTCTATTTTACACAATAACTCACATAACTGCATTTACATCACTACTATCTCGTTTAATATCATACCAAATGGGTTTTATATTATAACCGTCACGTTTTATAGCACAAATACCCACTTTTACAAAGAAATCCATCGTCTGTTTCTCTTGTTTTAGCAAAACAGCAGTTGATAAGTAAATAAGTTTTTGCAATGCGTTATAATTTACAGGTAAAAGTTAATATTGCAGAACAACTTGGTGTTAAAGAATACAGATGTTGATTTGACGTCATTGAATAATATTTTTTATTCTTTTAAAAATCGAATTTGTAATGTGTTATATCTTAATAAAATTTTACTATTCACTGATAACAGTGGCCTCGACGAATATCATTAGTAATGAAAAAGAACTACAATCGATAGATTGACCGCTCACTGACTAGCTATCTTTTATTGTTTCAAAACTATTTTAATGATAACCTAGATTATATAAAACAAATTTTTTAATAATGAAAACAAGTGAACAAGAATTATATAAACAAATAAACTAAGTTTTCACTATTTACATTAAAATCTATCGAATTCTCACTGCTGTTATTCAACTTGGCCCAAGCCAAGTCTGACTATCAGTTCAAATTTAGCTTATTACCACGTGATGGTTATATTATAAAAGTGGATGATTATTTGTAAAAATTGGTGTTATTAATTGGTCACACCGAACGTGGATTATGATATAACTTGCTACAAGTATTAGAATTCTGCGACTTGGGTTAATGAATGTAAAATAGTTGAAGTGACTAAAAAGATAGAGTGTTGTTAGTGATGATTCTGATGGTCAAAATAGAAAAAAACAGCAACCATCATGATGATAGTTGTAACGTTTAGGATGGTTGAAATAGCAGAAACCCATCTGCTATCATGCTAATGGGTATGATGGTTGTGGTGGCTGAAAATATAAAACCCCTTTATTAGTCAATATGCATAGTTATTGCTTATTAATTGCTTTGTAAGCATATTGTTTTGTTTGTATACGTTTATTGTACGTAAGTAGCGTACTATAAAGTTTTCGGCGATTTAAGTGAAATGTAGGAATGTAGGTAGGGCTTTTTTTGTAAATTGTAAGATGTACACTCTACCAATTCACATCATTGCCTACAAAATTATCTGATCTGACTTTCGTCTCCACTGCGTCTTAGAGAAAAAGATGATTAATTAATGGAGATTAGATGTAGTTAGACGACAACTCATCATCTAAACCGGATCTTCTTTTACGAGGCATATATTAAATAGTATTCAGATGAAAAAGCGAAATTCAGATGCTAGATGCAGTATCGTACCAAATGCAATTCGGATATTTGTGAGATACACTGATGATATTAAGATAATGTGTGAGTATTAGATGTTGTTCAGTTTGGATGCATCAGTAATGTATTTCAGATGCATTTAAATATGGGAAGAAGGCCAGACGCGATTTTGATGTCGTACTGATATGTACTATGCTATTAAATCCTATCAGAAACAATTTGCATACAAACAGTGAAAATACGTTACGTAGTGCATAGGCTAATGTTTGGCCTTTCTGTGCATTACAATAATACAATTCGATGCCTTACATTATTTGCATATAATCAATCATGTATCTACAGCTGGAATTGTGGTGGTTGCGTGCATCTGATTATTGGACCGCACTAGACTGGCTCAATTACCTATTTAATAATTACATTTTCCTGTGAAAAAATGTCTTGAAAACATTCTGATTTTAAACTATTTAATTAATTAATTAATTAAAAACTTCCGAAAACGAAAACTGAAGATGGTTGGACATTCATCTACATTTTATCGCTTAACCAAAGTGTTGGAAAATTTGATACTGATATCCGGGTAAGTAAGTTTGGCTTTAAAAACCTACAATCAACTTGATCATTGAAATAAGAGTTAATTCTGGAATATTTATTTTTCGTATAATTAATCAGCTCTAATTATAGAACATCTAATTTTTTCTCTCTCCAGGAATGAGAATCTCAATCATTGTCTTCATTTTCAAAATCACGATGTTTCAAAAAACCTGAGTTCAACGGCTAATTTTGATTTTTGGAGGATTTTTATTTTATTGTCCTTACTCTTTCTTGGATGTGGGAGAAAAAAGCTGCTCTATTTCGTCTTTGAAATTTACAATCAATTTTGGTAATTAAAATTAGAGTTAATTCCATAATATTTACTTCTCGAATAATTAATCAGCTCTAATTACGGAATACCTAATTTTTCCTGTCTCCCTCCAGTAATCATTGCCTCAATCCTTGTTTTCAGTATCGAAATCAAGATGTTTCAAAAAATCCGAGTTCAACAGCTAAGATTTATTTAGATAATTAAAAAGCCTGACAGACAAAGGATAACTGCAGAGGTTTGGAAATTCACCTCAATTTTATGGCTTTACCGAAGTCTTGTAAGAAAGATATTTATTAAAGGCAAGTAAGTTTGGTTTTAAAAACACAATTAATTTGACAGGTCAAATAAGAGTTAATTCCATAATATATTCCTCCCATAGTTAATCAGTTCTAATTATGGAACACCTAATGTTTTCTCTCTCCAGGAATCAGAAACTCAATCAGTGGCTTCATTTTCGAAATCAAGGCGTGTCAAAAAAACCTGTTCAACGGCTAGGATTTATTTTTGGACTTTAAATTAGGATTTTACTGTACTTACTCTTTCGCGGACATGGGAGGAAAAAGCTGCTCTTTTTTAAATTAATTAATTAATTTGAAAGCTGTTTTGCAATTTACTAGTACCGTGAATATTTCAGTGACTATTATTTAGAAAGCAATGCCCAGATAGGGGAGTTATTATAGACTTATTTAAGATGGAACATTTATTGCAAAATTGAATTTTATACTAACGATGAGAGGTTTTCAAAATTTGTGTTGATTGAATTTGAATTAATTGATTAAAGCCTCAAAAGATATATTTATTTGACTTAATACCATTAAATGTATAAGTTCCGTTATGTGTCTCATTCTAATGTACTCAAAGGTATTTACCTGGCGTTTGTTAATATATTTTATTCAATATTATTCAGCATCTTCAGCACGTTAACTTATAGCATCTTCAAAATTAAAAGAATTGCATCTTAACTTACATTGTGTATATCATCTAATCTTCATTAGAATAGCATTTAATAATCATCTCGGCAACACCTACGTACGTAGTCTAAAAAAACGAAGCAGGCATCAGTATTTCAATTGAACAACATCTGAAGCTCATCTTCTTCGGAAACTTTTTGCATCTCAACATGCATATCTGATGTAGCCTAACTCGGGTTTTAGATATGAAGAGTAGACGAAAGTCAGATAAGATGCAGATCCTCCAGTTTTTGCCGTGTAGGTAGGGTTTTTTTAAAACAAATATGAAGTAGGTAAGCTGTAGGTAGGATTTTGAAAAACAAATTTTGTGTAGGTAAGATGTAGGTAGGGGGTTTCATTTGGCCATCTTTGCTAGGGTGAAAGGGCATTTACGTTTACTATTAGATGTCCTCGGGAACATGCAATTCATTCAACAATATTGAAACTGATCTATGCAAAATGCGTTGTTGCGTAATTGCATGTTTTGAATACAAGAACAGTAAAGGATCAATTCAAACTATCTTTTCTTTTTTGGTGTGTAGGAATCTATAACTTTGTAAATCCGCGATTTCAAGCAACTATGTACCTCAGAGGCGGTATTTAGACCTGTCACTCTCCCATAACAGAACAAAACGGAAAGCAAAACACCTAAGCTCTCAAAATAAAAAAGTAACTTCTACAAAACCAAATCAAAAATGTTACATCTACTGAAAGTAATATCTACTATTTCAAGCACCTATTTCAGTGACCGTAATTTGGCTGGCCCACCGTCCGACTTTTTACAGCCCTGTTTAAAAAAATGTGTGGCCGAAAAGTGTCGAGATTTTTGAGGCCAGAGGTCAGCTTAGTAGCAAAAATAGAAAGAAATGAATGAAAGCAACTTTAGACTTTAGCTACTGATAGCCTGTGAAGCCACTTCTAACTATGCCGCTAGTTTTAGCCGGTCTTTGAGACAAAAGTGATTTTTACCGTTACACATCACTGTAAGCATTATATTTAAAGTAATTTCGGAAATACATATCGCTGTTTAAGATGTAAAATGACGCTTATCCAATTCGCCTTAAAAGCAAAATCACGCGCAGGCAAAAACATAGTAAGATGCAAAATGTCGCATATCCGGTACCACCATTGTTTCGTGCGCTGGTCACCGTCGAATCTCAGAGCTGCCCAGTGCTAGCCGTGCTGCACTTCCGTCCAGTCCCGATCTTGCGACTAATCCCGTACGGGAACGAACACAAACGAGGTCTTTTTTCTTTTTAGGTAGGTGCCTTCACTCCCCCTATTTACTGTAATGGTTAACATGTCATCATAACGAGCAGTAGGGTCCAAAAATAATAATTTATGAGATGAATTTGTTTGTGTTCGCTCTTTAGCCCTTTGTTCGTCCTCCGTGCAGTGCCCACGGATCTTCTTTATTTTATATTTTGCATAATTTAAAATTTTGAAATTCTTTTGTGACCTTCACGATGCGATTTCAATGGATTAAATGCAGTGTTAAATTATGGATTTTCTGCGACAAAGTTACTCCATCACCCGTCGCAGCCGTCAAAGAGAATCAGATAGACGACGTTGAAAGTAATTTTTACTGTTTGACTGTACCGGCAATAACCACATAAGGCGACCCAAAAAATTATTTAACTGAAGAACTAAACTTTGCAAAAGCTAATTATTTTCCTATTACAGTCACTTTATAGGTTGTCCAATTTCTAAAATTACAACCATAAATGATAATTGTGGGATGTTTACGTTTACAATATTTTCTACATCCAATAATCAAGAAGAACTGACTGACTACAAGGATTTATTGAAAGATGTTGGATGTTCAGAGTTGAGTAAGTAATTAAGCTGCAGCTGGGGTGGCTGCAGAGCTCGACTATGACCTGCATGACCAGCTCTGGCTGGTTCTTTCGCGGCTTTAGTTTTAGTTTCATTTCCCTAGTGACTGCGGGACGGCACGTCAGCAGTCATTCTTTCTAGTTTAATTTAAGTTATTCTACCTGTGTCGTGAGGTCAACTACTGTTTAGCTGCTGTTTATTCTAAATCAGTTTCTTATTCATTTCATTGGAACTAGTTCAATATTTCTTTGTCAGTATATTAACTGCATCTTTTAGGCCAAGGACTGACAACTTTATCTAAATTGAACTGCATGATGTAAATTAAGATTGACGATCAACTGTGCCATTGTTTAAGTAAGTAGAGGATGTACAGATTTGTTTAAGCATTTCAATATAAGTTCAATAGAATTGTATCCTGTGCTCCGAAATATACTGTGAAATGCAATGTATTTGTGATTGAAAATAACTAAAGCCAAAGGTTGCTGTATTTATCATTCAAAATTACTAATCCATTGTAAAATATTTTCGAAATGGGCACGGAGGAGGCGTTCCCAAATTTTAATAATAACCTTTAGAAATGGGGCAAATCCGTAGTTGGCGCAAATCCGTAGATGGGGCAAATCCGTAAATGGGGCAAAACCGTAAATGGGGCAAATCCGTAGACGGAATGAAACCATTTATGAAGGAAATCCGTCGCCATGTGACAAAAGATCAAATTAGTATGTTTTCAATTTATTTCTTAAACTGAACTTTAGCTTGTCGATTATGTTTTAATCATTTTGGCAAAAATTCAAAATCGTCAACAGCTAAGAGACAATTCGCGAAAACGTAAGTATATTTATTTATTATTTGAGGACTTCCTCTGTGCACGTGCTATTAGCTATTACTGCTTAAAATTATGACGTTTTCCAGTTCGTATTTGCTGTTTTAATCGGAAACGCGTTGTAATGTTAATGTAATTAGGATTCGATTTGTTAATCCTGTTATGACGGGATTTTGCTTGATCTGGCTTACATTGCGAGTGAACTTAAGAATCCATATATTGCACAAAACTGCGTGCAATGTTAAATGTAGTCTATGAAACGAGCAGATATTTTGAACCACTAGAAAAAGAATTCCCTAGATATTAGAAGTTGCGACAATACAATCTACTTATATAATACCGTATTTGCTTAAATAATGCGCGGGTCTATAATAGAACGAGGGTCAAAACCAAATTATTTGAGTAGTAGGGTAAAGTCAGGTAATTGTGACCAATTTTAACACAGTTAAAGTTTAAATGACTTCAAATCATGGATAAAACGTTATTTCAGAAATATGATAACATCATTGAAGAACTGCTACATTTTACTACATTTATATGCACAACATTATAAAATCGGCAATCAAATGGCCATGCAACATATGAATGAATGACTCAATCTAAATTTATTAGCAATCTAACTGTATCTGGTAATTGGGACCAATAATGATTCAATAACTTTTTGGCAACTTAATAAGCAATATGATCGCAGTTTTATGTGAATTATTTATAAATATGCAAGAAATTTATATCGGCAGCTTGAAATATAAATTTAACATTAAATACGTTTTTTAAATATAAATCCAGCATAAATTGACTACAAAATCCTTTTTCGAATTGACCAGCACAAAACGTATATTGTAGAAGACACAAAATGGTAGGAATGATTTAAATATATAGCTACTTTAAATATACCATACTTAACATCGTAACAAACAAAAATAAGTAATTTGTTCTTATCATCCTATGGTCGCAATTTTGAAACACAATTGGTCACAATTACCTTACTCACAGTAAAAATTGGACACTTACACTTTTTGACAGTACATTTTAAATATTGATCAAGAAAGTATTTGTCATAACAAATGCCCACTAAACTGTACGAAAAAATTAGGACTGTGTTTGGCTCCGAAGCGAGCAGCCTCAACGGGAAAACGAAGAAAACTAAACTGCCAACTGCTGAAATTGTGGCTCCTTCTTTACGTCTTGGTCTGGAAATTATGTTTTAAAAACGTTCGCGCTGGTGAATGTACTCAATGCTCTCTAGCACATGTACAATATAAAAAGAGTACAGCTGAAACTATTGTACATACTTTCATGCTTTAATTTCAAACGGTCACAATTACCCGAATACCCCAATTACCTGCATCTACCCTAAGGGGGTCTTTAATTGTACGCGGGTATACAAATTACAAGTATCTGACTAGAGTGTGCTGGGTTTTACGAATTCACGTTCTACGACTTCGAGTGATAATTATATTTGAAAGCGGGATTCTACAACGATTTCACAGGTTTACCGACAAAAAAGCTAGCTATTAACGAAGTAATCACCACATGCTCTACTACTAAAGGGTCCCACATAACCTTTCCCCTTTCCCCCCTTTCTCCGCCTAGACGAACAAAGTCGCACAATCTTGTTATAATATATTAGATAAAGAATTGTCTTGCATTGCAGATCAAGCACAGTAATCAGTTTTAAAATCGGTTTAAAAACAAAAACGTTATGAAGAAAAACCTAAAACATTTATTTAACATTTATTTTTGCAAAAATCGACCTGGTCTCATGTTCTTGTTCATAACTTATTTATTTTTCATTCCATTTAAAATCCGATTACTGGTCTAGATCTGCAAGAAATGTCTCTATAACATATGTTATAAAATGATTTCGCGTTTATGCACATCTAAGCTGTGGAGGGGAGGGGAACCCTGTTAATAAATGGACCATTGACAAATTTATTTGATCGGTCACGTAAACAGATGTTACCAAAGTTTTACTAAAATATAAGTTAATAAGTTTACCACGCTAATCATATTGCAACTATCACTGTAAAGAAAGGATAGGTCACCCAAGGCGTCAGTACGGCTACAATTATCAGATTGCTCCAGTCCTTCTATCCGGTATTTAATTACGGAGAACAAGTTTCAATGTCACGCAGTGCCAACATTCGTTAGGTATATTAAACTCACAGTCAGCAGTCAACAGTTGACAGTTAGCCACGAATCAACTAAACTCAATCAACTTTTGACAGTTAGCCACGAATTAACTAAACTTAATCAACTTTTGACAGTTAGCCACGAATTAACTAAACTTAATCAACGTTTGACAGTTTGCCACGAACTAAACTAACAGTCAACAGTTGCCAGTTATCTACGAATTACCTAAACTTATTCAGACAACTGACACTGACTTAGACAGAACAACTGAGTTGACAGTTAGCTACGAATGAACTAAACTTAGTTCGCAGTTGACAGTTAGCTATGAATTAACTAAACTTAGTCAGCAGTTCACAGTTAGCTACGAATGAACTAAACTTAGCCAGCAGTTGATAGCTACGAATTAACTAAACCTTTGCAGCAGTTGACAGCTACGAATTATCTAAACCTTTGCAGCAGTTGACAGCTATGAATTAACTAAACTAACAGTCAACAGTTGATAGCAGCGAATTAACTAACCTTAGTCAGCAGATGGCAGTTAGCTACAAATTAACTAAACTTAGTCAGTAGTTGACAGTTAGAAACGAATTAAATAAACTTAGTCAGCAGTTGACAGTTAGCAATGAACTAAACTAACAGTTTAGTCGTAGAACATGAATGGGTAAAACCCAGCACACTCTAGTCGAATACTTGTAATTTGTATACCCGCGTACAATTAGAGACCCCCTTACTACTAAAAAAACACTCGTTCTATTATAGACCCGCGCATTATTTAAGCAAATACGGTATTATATAAGTAGATTGTATTGTCGCAACTTCTAATATCTAGGGAATTCTTTTTCTTGTGGTTCAAATTTATATCTGCTCGTTTCATAGACTACATTTAACATTGCACGCAGTTATAATAAAACAGATGAAATATATGAATATGAATATATTATAGAAACAAAGCAAACAAAAAATCCTAATGTTAATAAGGCTGTAGTGAAATGGAAAGGATATTCTGACCGATTTAATAGTTGGATTGATTTATCTCTAGAGCAAGTACAGAATTCAATCAAAGTGAACTCGAGCCAGACCTTCGCTCCAGGCTCCTCGAGGGGTTGTAAACCCGACTATGAGAAGATGATAGATCTCATATAAAACGTATAACTACAAATAAAGAACGTGCTAAAAGGCATGTAGCAAAAGGAAAATAATAGTAAAAAAGTAAATATAAATGTGGGCTTGTTTAACTAGTCTTTGTATAAATAGTCGTTGTACTATTGTTTTAGAAGATATTTCAAGCAACTTTCAAGAATTGAACAAATAAATTCAATCCAAGACGAATAACTCAAAATGTTTTCAGAGCAGTTATCAAAGCTAGAAGATCGATTATTTAAGCATGTAAAACACTAATATAAATGAGTTGGGTTTCCAAACCCTCAAGGAGCCTGAAGAGAAGCTCCGGCTCGAGGACGGAATCAATAATTTGTCTAAAATGTAAAAAACATACACCTAATAAAGAAATGGAAACAGTTCGTACGAAAAATAATCACACAATGGTAAAAACTAAATGTACAATCTGTGACGCGAAAAAATGCAAATTTATTAAATCTAAACAAGGGGGTGACATTGTAGATACTATCGGAAAATATGTTGGAGAAGTTCATTTCCCAGGTAGTAATTATTTAGGACCAGGAACAAAATTTCAAGAAAGAATAGCTAGAGGAGATAAACCAGTAGACATAGTGGATGAGGCCGCAATGCATCACGATGTAAGCTATAATATTTACAAAGATAAAGAATGCAGGCACAAAGCAGATCAAAAATTATTGAAAGATTTAGATGAAATCGAAAAACCAACTATAAAAGAAAATTTTAAAAAATTAACTACAAAAGCTATAATAAAATCAAAATTGTTTTTAGGATTACGCATTTTGAAAAACCATAAGCGCAAAGTGGGGCCAAAAGGCGAACCGCAGGTCCTTAAGGAGCGAAGCGGACCGTGGGTCCTTAAGGAGCGAAGCGGACCGCAGGTCCTTAAGGAGCGAAGCGGACCGCAGGTCCTTAAGGAGCGAAGCTCCGGTTCCGGCTTCGGCTCGAGTCGGATTTTCAATCCCTTGAGGAGCCTGAAAGGCAGACCGTAGATTACGAAGGAGCGAAGCGGACCGCAGGTCCTTACGGAGCGAAGCTCCGGCTCGAGTCGGGTTTGATGCTAAACATATACATATATAAATGAGTAATACATACACAAGCCCATCAGAACAAATAAAACATCAAATACGCCTAATAAAAAAAGTAAACGCTAATAATAAAATATTAAGAGATCAATTTATTGCCGAGAAAACAGGCAATGACGCGTCTACATTAGAACAAGACAACAAATATGCTCCACTAATTAAAGCTACACAAAATATAACAGTAGAGTATGAAAGGCCAGTTCTGGCTCAGAAAAATTGACACATTTTTCAAATTGCTTAAAATCAATAAAAATGATCATTTTTACTCTAAATATTACAAAAAATCCCTGTTGTTTATGTTGTTTTCAAAACCATCAAAAACATAATTTCAAAGCTGTCAAAAATCAATTGACACGCTTAAAACCATCCAAATAATGCAGAATTTTAAATAATTCTAAAAATGCTGTTAAAGCTTTTTTGTGGTTGGTATTTTTCTAATGAAATGGAGACCAAGGTTTGTGGCTTTACAAACTAATTAGCTTGCTTAAAATCAACTAAATAATACATAAATGTTATTGAAATCGAAGATTAATTTATTTGTTGATTTTTAAAAAAATGTATATTGTTAATTTGTTTCTTAATTAAATGGAGACCAAGGTTTGTATACGTTGTAAGGAAACCAAAGACATTTTACTGTTTTATAAAACATACAATTATTGTAAAGATCGTGCAAACATATACAGGAACATAAAATTAGAATGTGAATGTGGACGAATATATACTAAAAGAAATTATCATAGACATGTAAAATCAAAAATACAAAAATAATATTTTACAAAAATCAACATAATTCTGATTATATATTTGAATATATTTATTTTAAAATTTAAAAAAACTAAAAAAAACATAACATCACTGCACTTTTCTGTTTGCAACATTTTTTGATACACTTACAACAATTTTTGTTTAACGAGCCTGTTTGTGTTTATGATTATTTTGTTTGTGTTTTTGTGTTTATGATTGCGTTTATGATTGTGTTTGAGTTTATTTTGTATAATTACACAGTATCATTTAATTACAATATTTACTTGGTATGTAAAATTTATCTATATTATGTCTGTACCGCCTTTTACTAGCTTTAGAATAAAAATCAATAGTTATGGAGGAATGATCTTTCTCCTATCCTTTACACAAAATTCTCTAAATTCCTTTAAATCCATATCAATTCAAATTTTGTCTCTGTAAAGATGTTATACATCAAAGTCTGAAAGCCTGAATAAAATTAAAAAATTTGAATTCTTTCGAATCGATTGACGATCAAGTTCAAAATAGGATTGGCTTAAATAGAATACACAAATATTACTACGCCTTCCTCGTATAAAATAATTATTCATAATTTCTTGACTTTTTTTGTTCATAACATCATCAAATAAAATAATAGTAAGTAATTCAGAATCAATTTCTTCTGGATCTGGTATTAATTCATCTGTATCATAGACTATAATATTAATTTTTAATTTTAAATCTATTTTGAGTCTTTTTCCAGTTTTTTCAATTAGTTTAAATTCACATTAACCATTTTTTTTATTGTTTGTTTATTTTCAAATATTGCTACTATGTGTTGCTTTGTTAAATTATTTTCAAGCGATTCAATTAAAATTTGATATGCATCTTGTTGTAAGCTATCGCCTACTAAAATTAGGTTATTATAGTCTAACATTCCTTCTTGTAATAGTAATTTAAAAACAAGACCGTTTTTTCCACAATTACTTTCACCAATCACTAAAGACCTAAATATATTAGGAAATAACGGGCTATGTTTAAACTTTGGATTTTTATTCCACCCAAAAATTGCAGGATCTTTTGCAGGATCATTCATTTAAAAAAAATTAAAAAAGTTAAACAATTATTGTAATGCGCCACGAAGTGGCTTAAGGCGGTACCCGCCGCATTCGTGAAAGGATAGGTTATTGGATGCAAATCCGGAAACCTCCGAGATACCTTCATATCTGAAATATTTCCCAACAAATATCGGTAAATCATCACTTTGAGGAACCATTTTATTATATCGCTTTGTTAAATAAACTTTATAGAATAAGGCCCTATCCTCAAGAATAAGCTGAATTTGTTTGTTAACATATTTGCTTTCAACCCATTGAGCATTACTAATTTTATACAATTCTCCTTGAAGGGGGTCATTAAGCGTTTTATATACAACGTCGCTATTCAACAGTTTCAAAAGAGTCGCCATTTATATATGAAAGAAATTTGTAAATTAAAAAAAGCAAAACAAGTACCATTATGTTTCAACAATCTCAATGTCCAGGTGGTCCAAATCATCTTGAATTGAAGCAATAAATCCAGCATTACTTAGTTTCGTGCTTTCAAAACTCTCAATAAGTGAAATTAATTGTTTCGCGCTTTTACTACTTAAATTAAGAGAATTTAATTGTTCCTCTTGTTTACCTAATATTGTCATAATATTTTTGAGGTCAGAGACATGTTTTGTGCTTACATCGTGAAGCTTACTCTCTAATAATTCAATTGTTGTATTCAAATGTTTAATACTCTCAAGAGCATTTAATTGTTTTTCTTGTTTAACTAATATTGTATTAATATTTTCACAGTCAGAGACGTGTTTTGTACTTACATCGTAAAGTCTAGTCTCTAATAATTTAATTGTTGTATTCAAGCTGTTGATATTTTGATTAACCCCATTATTACTCACTATCAATTCAGAAACCTGACCAATAACCGCATTAACTGTTTCTATTGCTTGCTGTTTAAAACGTTTTAGGTTGTCTTGATCGTCATTTAATTTTTTGTTAATAGCACTGATTCTTGATACATTATTTTTTTATAGTTCTCCTACTTGATGTTCAACTTTTGTCTGAAATTTTTTAAATTCTTCAGTTAGATTCTGTATTTTGACAGCATGATTTATTGTTTCGATGTGGTTGTTATTCCGTTCACAGCAGAGTCCTAATCTTGAAATCATTTATTAGTACAAAAATGTATTGAAGTATACAATTGAATGTATAAGCACATCCCTGAATATAATTAGTTACTTCAAGCTCCTAAACTTTATTTGAAATTTAAAAAAAATATGCTTGTTTAGTGTGATTATTGGTACAAGTACTTATAAATATCCCATCTAATGGAATATCACAAATTTGTATTTTGAAATTAGCTGTTTCAAAAGCTATTTTGTTAATTATACAAAAACCTGTTAGAATACTATAAGAATCATTTATTTTTCTAAAATTAAGCATACCTGAAATATCTTGTTTGTTTTTTAATACCATAACTGGATTTATTTTAACAATACTAGACCTAATAGTTTCCAGCTCTGCCTCTAGCAAACGTTTATCCAAATCAATTGAATCTATAATTTTAATGTCGGATTCCTTTAAAATACGTTCAGTTTCTGTTAGACTAGTGATAAGTTTTGTATCCAAATTTGTAACATCTTGAACAAATATGTCTATTACTGCTTTATTTGATGTTTCCTTATTTGTTATTTATTCAATACGTTTTCGTTGTTTTCCAAGCTTTTTTTCTAACTCTACACCTTTTGATTCTATGTCAGATTTTAAACTATCAACTACATTAGCTAAACTATGCTGTTCTGCAGCTATACCTTCTAATTCAGTGTGAAGCACTCTCAAGCGATCAGCGAATTCGGTTTGTATTGGTTGATTTGTCAAAACGTGTTATTTGTCCATTTACTAATTCTATTACTCACCAATTCTTTAATATTCCTTGATTTGTCTCTAAAAATATATCCTAGCTTTTAAAGCATTTATTTATTAATTTAGTTTGTTTAACAAGCTCTATAATAGCTTTAACAAATGAGTTTGTATTAATAATGTTTTCCATTAATAATAAACATAAAGCACCCCACGAATTTGTTCCGATATCTTGGAGTTTGTACCCAGAATATACAATATTTCCTTTTGAATATTTTGATAATTCGACAGGTGGACCATGTCTTACAGAATCAAAAAAATAACTAATCGTAAAAATACTAATCTACTTACAAAGCTTGCGTTGACTAGGCATAGAGTGCGTTTGTTGCAGCGTTCTGATTCAATTTGTAATGATTGATAATGTAGATTGGGGCAAAATGTAACACATGAATTGCTAGTCCACCTACTACTTTGAAATTGCTCAAAAGTTTTGTATTTATTTAGGGCATTTTTAAAAATATACGCAAATCAATGAGGCACATTACTGGGTGCCAATTTAAAGGCTGTGTGCCAAAATCATGGGGCTGCGTGCCAATTTGACACCCAGTTAACATGTTAAAATAGGCCCTGGGTAAATAAAGTTTTTAATTTAGGTACGTATTTAAAGTAAGTAGTAAAAGTGGACATACTGATACACTCATATTATACCATCGAGAAGCCTTGGTAGACGCAACCAAACTGTGATATAACTCATTATTCCATTAAAACATTTTGCCCATTTTAATTCAATATTGAATTTACTTAGCAAAAAGGTTTTACGCCTAAAAATAATCGTACGTGACTTCAAATCCGTGTTTAGCAAATTATTAATTACTGTTAAAGTGGAACATCCGCCTAACAACTATGTCCCAGCAGCCAAATCCATCAACAAGTGGCAAGATTGCAACATTCCATCTGCCACCCAACCCAACGCAAGAACAGATAGAACAATTCAGCAGAGGTACAGGAATACATGTTACAATACCGCAAGCAATACCGACAAGTACCTATGAAAGAAATGCTACGCGCACAGCAACTTCTCCGGCCGAAAATAAAATTGAAAAAAGCAAACGAAGCATTCCTTTCAAGCCAGAGATATCTGCTAGCTCAGCTACCAAAGCTACATCCGAAGCCTCAAAAACACCTCCTGGATTGAAAAAACCTGAAATGACACTAAATTAACTGTATGAATTAGTGGCGGAAAAAATTGATTCGACCGTACTGCAACTAAGACGAGAACTTACAGTCGTACATAATTTATATACGGCCCTTAACAATTCAGTAAAGCAAGTGGAATTAAGCCATGCCAACCAGCTCACTGACATTGAAAAGTTGAACCGAGCAGCGAATAACAAAAATCTGATGGTATTTAACCTACCCAAAGACATAAACGAAAAACAAACTGAAACAGAAAATAAAGTCACTCAACTTTTCCATCGCTTGACACAAAACACTATTGAAATTGACCAAGCTTACCGGCTGGGGCGCCCTAGGGAAGGAACAGTAAGACCAATATCGGTAGACTTCGTCAGAATAAAAGACAAGAATATAATTATGGGCGAAAAGAAGAAGCTACCGACAACCGGAAAAATCGGCATCACACCTGCATATACTAAGAAAGAACGATTAACAATAAAAATCCTACTAGATCATGCCCATCAAGAGAAAACTAATTGCCTTGGTACAACATTCAAAATACGGAATCAAGTTTTATTTATGCACCAGCTCGGGACAATCACCAGCTGGCAGTTGAACAATCAAGGCAACATCGTCAAATATTCCTGAATTAGTTATGCAATTTAACTCAATCTTTAAAATAATGTATGTATACCATTTTGATTGAATATTATATACTATGTTGACATATCTAATACACACACAAAACCTCGCTACTACACATGCGGTACACATAAGACACCTAAACTCTCATGTATCGGAACTCCAAATTGTATCCCAAATAAAGTCCAAATAAATTATAATAGTTCCATGGGTGTCAACCCAAAGGGAACTTATGTTATAATAAAAACAAAATACTATTAGATAAAAACGGGCAGAACGTAAAAATAATAAAATCGTATTGGTCACTGATACTGACTACATTATAGCCTTAAGGTGTTGTAACTGTTTACTGATTATTTACTACGTTGTGACGGTTTAAGCTGGTGGTAAATAGGTTGTAGTTTGAGGAAAATGGAGTGTACCTATTTCTTAAAGCTTTGATCATCATCACAGTACTTACAAATAATAATCAGCAATTGAAGTAATACGTTTACGCAGGTACATACGTAGGCGCCCAAATGTAACAATATTGTTATTGTTACAACCTTAACTGTCAAACTAGTAATTAGTTTAAAGTAGAAGTAGAAGTTAATTAAATTCACGTGTTTTGTGTTGAAGAACAAAACAAGTGATTAAACAAAATTGTCAGTCATCAAGCCTTAATGGCTATCATTAAAATGGATAGCGAATAGCTCAACAACCCTAATTCATTATATGTAGCTTAATTACACGGATTTAAAAATGACTAACTTACATTTATGTATCAACTACTCTGGTTGCTGTTCAAATATAAGCTTGGAATAATAGTAAGAATGTTCAATGTTGGCAGGTATTATTGGTAACTATCGATTATTTAATTTTTTATCATTTCTCGAGCAGATTTAGTAGACTTTAGTCGCAGTATACAAAATAATGTCATTTTAAAAAATACTTCTTTACTAGTAGCCTACTTCATCCAGCAAGGGCTGTAGACCACAAGTGTGCTGTGTCATCTATGTACACTGTTGATTAGGCTGTTTAAATAATTGTTATAGTATCTTAAAAGTAAAATAGAAATTTGATACGATTGAGTTAATAAAGGTTTAGATATGGAAATAAATATGTTATATAATATATAGTATAATAAAAAGTAATATAAGTAATAATAATAATATAAAGTATTAAACTATCAAAGATATATAAATTCTTAACAATAATTTAAACAATGCATTATAATAATACATGTCCATGAGCATATGTATCAGTACTTCCATCAAATAAATATCTTTTATCATCTTTCCAACTTAAAGATTTCTTATTAAGTTATTCTGTGTAAATCTCATGTTTAGTGCTTCTAAGCACTGTTTGTTTATGATATTGTTCTTTTTTCCCAAATAAACAAGATTTAAAATCATCAAAATGAATTTCATTTTTTAGTACACATTTTTTAATTCCTTTTAGTCTTTTTTCAACTTTATCGTATGTTCTGTAACTATACATTTTAGATCTTATTCCTACAAATTCTTTAAGCTCTTTCCTATTGAGCTCATCTTTAAATTATCTTATAACTTTTTTATTTTTTTCTGAAAAAAGTTGTGATCTTTTGGATAATCAGATGTGTCAAAATAAGAATGATTATATTCCATGAAACTCTAAAAGTTGTTTGAGGGAGCTTCGCACCGAATTTCATAAATAAAACTGTCAGTGTCCATGTACAATAACTTTGCTTTGTCTTTAAACTCTTCTTTTATCACATTATAATGAAAATCATACATTAAATATTTTGAAAGGTATAAAACTGCTTGTCCAATATAAATTGCTTTGTTGAATTGAACGTTAGTTTTATAACTATGTACTGCAACCAAATTTTCACTAAATATTGTTCTAGATTTGAAAGTTGCTTTATTTATAGCACGTTAAAGAGTGTCTTCATCTGAATGCAATCTTATATTTTGTTGATTTCTAACCGATTGCATTGATTTTCCAAACACTGAATTTGACATTAGTTTCCAAAAATCCTTTTCAAAATCATTCTTGGCAGATTGTCTTTGCTTTGTATTAAATTCAATATATTTTGCTATAAAATTTGATTGAGTAAACTTAATTTCTCTATGAACTTTGGTTATTTTTGTACCCAAATCTTGATATAATTTAAGTAGTTTGTAAAGAATAATATAGTTTCGTTTATCCTTAAAAGTGCATAATAACATATTAACTTTTCCACCTGGTGGTAAAGCGTTTTCTGGTGCAAGTGGCAGATCGTTAAATTTATTGTGCATTTCTTAATCTCTTGAAAATGATAATGAACCTCAAAAACGTAACCAGTGTCATCAGCTGTATTCAAAAGAGCGTTTGAAGTTAGTTCATTTATCCATTTAAAATCACTTTTAGGTAATAACTGAGATAATGCCCACTTAAACAGATTATTTGCATCTATATATACCATTTGAGTGTTCTCATCTGCTTTAGAATAACGATTACTACATTGACTTAATCCTGCTTTAATACCATTTTCAAAAAATATATACATTTCATAATCTGTAAGTAAATCCAATTTTACTTCAGTGTATGTAAGCATGCAATCCCAGGCAAAGCCAGGAGTAGTATAATATCAGAGCGGATCTAATTTATAAACACTATTTAAAGCTAAATCTTGAAAATTTTCGAAAACATCTGCTTAAAGTAGTACATCTAGTTTGTTATATAAATCATGCGATTCACATAGATATTTCATATGAAAATAATTTCATACTTTTAATGCATGATCATAATTAATTTCGCTAACATTTTCCTTTGTTAAAGAAGAGTAAAATTTATCAATGGAAGGTAATAGAGTTTCTGAAAATTTACTTATATCGCAAATATATTTATATGGATAAATCCCTTTTCTATGTATTATTGTTTTTTATTTTTTAATTCTTTTTTGAATAAAATATTTTGTTGTTGTTCTGTAAAATATTTTGTAGTTTTACTTAATTGTTTAAAATCTAAATTAGTTGATAATGTAGCTAGACCACTTTGTAAAAATCTAAACGAATTTAAAAACCTTAAGTTAATGTATTCAGTTTCTGTTAACCTGAGTGTTTTAGTTAAAGAAATATGCTTTTCCTCATTATCAGGTATTAATGTTATTTTACTTTTATCCTCACATAGATTTCGTACAAACAAATGCATCTCATAACTCGAAAGGTTATGAAAAATTACTGGTATAAATGTTACATTACTAATAATTGAATTACAGTTATTACATGCCGCTCCTCTATAGTCTCCAGTTTAATGATTATGGTCTCTGACCTTTGGATTAGTTTCTGAAAATTTCTTTTTACATAGAAAACATTTTGTAGCCGCATTATGTTTTTAATTCAATATTAGTTATGGGCTTATTTTGTTTCATAAAAGATTGTATTTTTAGAAATTGTTGTTAAACTGGTAATAAAATGTATGTCTGCATTAACACCTCTATAACTTGTTAATGGGTCAGTGAAATTATTATAAACACTTTTTAAAGTGAATAACGGCCAATTTTACCAAAATTCGAAATTACTAAGTAAAATGTACGCTCCCCCCAAAAACATTTGCGAGAGTAACAGGCCACATTTACCAAAAATCAAAATTTTCCAGTATAAGACTGCACAAGGGAAAAATATTGCGAGTGAAAGGGGCAAAATATAAAAATTTGACCTCAACAGCCAATGTGATGACTCTTGCCCGCTCCCGACAAGCGGACAGTTTGAGTCAGACAAAGTCGGTCCGGTCAAATAGCCAAAGGCAAGTCGAACGCCATTAGAAAAAATAAAACAAAAAAATAAGCTATTTACGTTCAGTAATTAGCGGACAAGGTAGAGAAAACTTCAAAGTCGGAGTAACGGTAGTGGCTAATCCCTTGAAATTGATAAACTGTATTAGTTTCTTGGCAATAACCATCCCCATTTGTACTTTTATTGTAAGAATCACGTATACCAAACTCACGTCCGTTTAAACCATGTTGCATTTTTATATTTTTCTCCGACATAACACATTCTAACCATTTTATACTTTACTTTCAATAGTTATATTTATTTTTGGATACGCTTGCGTTTTTATTTTTTGGCATAAATTTAAATCTATTTACAGCCACAGCCACGCTCGCTATTGTTACATATTGTAATGGATCTACATAATCTTGTATACTATGATTTTCTTCACTACAACTTAATTCTATAACATTTTTACGGTAACTTTGGCACCCTCGTCGAAGTATATCTACACCAGATTTACAATAACCAATCATTTCTGTCCTAAAATTAAACTTTTTACCTTCATCTTTATTATAAAGCTTACTTTCTTCATCACACCATTTTATAAATTCATCTCGATCCTCAGATTTCATTCTATCTGGCTCATAATACTATTTATCTGGTAAAGGCCCTACATAATTCCAATTATTAGGTTTATCAAAACTATGTGGGAAATAGCCTTTTTTAAGTTCTGCTGATTCAAATGTTTTCAGAAATTTCTTAAGTGAATCAGCAATATCGTAAAAACAATCAATAAATCTTATTTTTAATTTTTAATATACATGGACATTATTTTTGTGACTGTTAATTATAATTTAGGTTGTATACCGTTTAATAAACAATAATTATCTATAAAATGACTGTCATAACCTTTTGCATTATGCGCTATAAATGTGAATCCTTGTTTTTGTAGTGCCCATTTACAAAATTCATTAGAAGTATCAAAAGCGTTTTCTTTACCTTCAAAATCTTGTGCTTCAATCCACATTGGTATTTGATCATAAGCTTCATCGAAGTATGTATCGTAGGCATAAAATATGTAATTTTCAATACAATTTGTAGGTCTTAAAAAGCCCATAAAGCACACCCTTTTTGTCATAAAATAGCTTTGCTTAACATATTTTACATTTTTAAACCTTTTTACACTGTTTTCCTAAATGATTAGTATAACCAGTGGGATTCCAAAATTTTCTATTACAATTCTCACAATCAGCAACTTTATTAACATAACCATAATGGTAGTCTAATGTAGGAAATACAGCTGGTTTTTGGCTTCTGGTTTTTGAATAGCACATTTAAATGCACCGTCAATAACTGAAATTACATATATTTTGACATAATAATTCTGGAATCATTTTTTCTTTTAGTATATCTAATTCTACGTAATTTATCAAACTGTTTACTATTTTATCTTGCCATTTATCTTGATTTATACGAAATATTTTGTTTCTATCGTTAATAGCTTCTAACCCTAGAGTTTTGGCATGTTTAAGCTTGGTTATATTTAAATATGTTAATCCTACTGCTTTTACACCACGTAAATTACCATTATTATTAATTTTATTAACGCATTGTTTCTTTTGAATATCATCATATAAATCTATTGTTTTTGTCCCTCAGCTTGAATATTATCAATAATTCCTACATTAAGATCTATATTATTTGTTGTAATATCTTTATATGTAGCAGTTTTACCCATAGCTTCAACTAATGATTCATCTGTAGGAATTTTTGTTTAGGGTCAAAATTTCAAGCTTTATGGAACTGAGTGCCATCAGTAAAAGTACTTGAAATATCTAAATGAATGCTATCACTTTTTAAAAATCTTTTTTCATAATGATTGAATATAGATTTTAAAACGTCGACAATATCTTCTGTTTTAATTTCTTTTAGTTTCCAATCATAAGTATCTTTGCAAAGGCGGAAGTTCGTTATTTCAGTTTTTCGCCGTTTAATTAGTTTACAATTCCCAAAATCATGATTAATTATTATTTCTTCCTTAGGTTCCTTCCCATCAAATTTTAAATTTTTTATGTATATACATACGTAGCTTTCCACCTTAAAGTGTAATTAAATGGAAAATACCGTACATACGCTCCCAAATATACTAATCGTGATAGCAAACCTTCTACTACAGTAATTGCCACTTGTCGCACATGCACATACGTCTTCAACTGTGTTTGACATTTTTGCTTGGTACCTTGTTTTGTTCAGTTTAACAACATCTTGGGTAGCTATTTCTAGTGTACCACGTAAGAATACTTTGGCCATTTTAATGATATACTTTTTGGCACAACGTGTTTCTACCGCTTAAATCAGTAGATATGTATCAAAAGAATGACGGGCAACCAAGTTGAAAGCATAACACGTGTTTTATAGGCTGTGAGTTAACTGAATAGTGTTTTAGTTTTTGGTAACCCTTGTGTTCTTGGCTCAATTTCTTCATATTAATTTTTTATACTTCTAGATCGAGGATATTTTGAAAAAACATCCAGTTGAGCCAACCAAAATATCTCCTTTACGCGAGAATGTAAAAACGGATGTCGTTTTCGAAATAATTCCAGGATCTAAAGAAAGCAATATGAGTCAAGCATGTGAGAGTGCTGCTGGCATGTTACCTGTTCCACCAACACATCCAATTTTCACTACAGACGTGGTAAGCTAAGTAATTCTTTCGTCGTCTTAATTTTTGAGTTGTATCAACTTATCAATTTTATTTTACCAACAAGCTGCAGAAATTTCACTTTAAGTTTTAGCTCTTTGAATGCTTTATAATTTTTGTTGCTAATTTGACCATTACTAGTAAATTTGCATTTGTTGGGTCGTTTGCGAGAACCTATTAAATAGTTTCAGTACGTCTTAGATAAAAAGAAATAGATTTTTAACATGGTTTTAAAATTTTAAAATGTAGAATTAATTTGAGTTTACGATGTTCTATCAAAACCAGGATAAATGTGATATTTTTCTTTCCCAAATGTAAAATTACCATGTCGTTTTGAAACGATTGAAAACGCAGCTTCGCTTATTTGTCAACAAAAGTAAAAGTCATATGTATATTTCCCGTTCGAAAATATCGAAATTAAAAGTAAGAAGAAAATTATGCCTCGTTTATAAAAACGTAAGTAGGAATATTTACATATGCACCTCAAAGTCGAACACCAAGGTTGTTGCAGCATACAGAACAACCTGAATACGAAACAGTATCAAAGATTAATTTTGTTTTTGTAAATTTTTGCAGGCTCTTTACAATTATATTTTAATTTTAATTCCTATTGTTTTAAATTCTATCTATAGATACTTTTCCTTGCTTTATCTATTTTTACATTCAGTAGAAGCAATAAATGAGAGCTTTTCAGAAAAGTACAATTTTGTAATGAGAAAGATAGATAAATAGATAGATAAAGCAAGGAAAAGTATCTATAGATAGAATTTAAAACAATAGGAATTAA